>JAUCMX010000014.1:11001632-11149132 GCA_033459395.1 Hemibagrus guttatus | reverse complement strand
AGACTCGAGAGACATCCATGAACAGCATCCAGAAGATTTTCCTTTCCAGTCACTATAAAATCCTGTTTTATATTCATAATGTAGTAGCACTGAATCATGAACATCAGTATTATATGTTATATGTGCATGACAGAAGCAGAGCCCATCACTCAGCAGCTCTAACCTGATGCTGATGGGGCAGACATGTTTGTGTGTGTGTGTATGAGTTGGTGAGTGCTTCCAAATTAGAAAATCAACATCCTTCACTCTCCTTCCTTCATTCCTTGGAGGCATTAAGGGTCAGACCTTGAGACATAAGCTTGGGCATGTGTGGCATCTAGTGATGTGTCTGTATACCCCAGCATGCTTGTCACTTATGTGCATGTGTGTGACTTTAGGGTGTGTTTTGCGTCCCAGCTGTTCGGCGTATCACTTTCACAGTGTCTCCGACAACTGCGGCTCTGACCTCGCCCTCTCACTTTCCAAAAACAGTTCCTTAAAACATTGAGTAAGTGCCTCTATGAGTGTGTAAGTTTGTGTGTGTGTGTGTGTGTGTTGTCAGGTATGTTTCCCTTTCTTTCCAATAGACTGTGATGCTCATATTTGGGTGTTATTTAATAATAAATTTGATTAAGCCCCACAAACTATGAGAAGCTTCATAAACTGGGTAGTATTTATATTCCTTTGTATAAGCTTTATAAGCTTTATAAGAACCAATTCACATAGTGTCAAAATATTCAGATTCAGAGTCAAAATATCATGCGGCAATACACTCATGGCCTCAGATTTCTCCTTCTGTTTCTCTTTCTATCAGTCTTACTCTCAGCTTTCTTCCTCAAAGTTTCGTGTTATTCCTTCCCTTCTCTTTCACTTTCTTAAACTGAGAATGTGCACACACAAACACACACACACACAGACACACACACACACACACACACACACACACACACACACACACACACACACACACAGACAGAGAGCATAGCCTACATACCATTCCAGTTTGTTTATGTCCATCACTCCAGAAGTGGACACATCCATGCCTCTGAGAATGTGTGTTTATGAATGAATACTGTATATGTGTGTGTGTTAGATGGACACAGAATAATTGTGCATATGCTTGGTATGTTTTGTAATGTTTTGGGAATGAATAAGGCATTAGCAAGTATTACCAAATTGCAATGAATGAACGGTGTGTGTGTGTGTGTGTGTGTGTGTGTGTGATATGCTACAGCCTGCCATATACATTGGTGTTTATTTCTCAGTGAGATATTGATTATTGATGATTGATGATTGATGTGCATTAACATTTCAGAACCTAACTTTCGAACAAGGACAAGATGTTAAAATGATTTCTTTCCTTTGAAGGATTCAAGGTTGTTTTGTAGTTTTTTGGTTAAGAAGCTGAAGCAATGGTTATTTCGGTTCCATCTTGCCAGTTGAGTAATATGATCTCTTCACAGTGGTTAGTGATATTTATATGGAGGGCTTAATATGTTTGAATGTTGGTAATGTGGCGGGGTCACAGAGTAACACTTTAATGGGGTGAATGGGGATGCTAAGGTCAAGGATCTCAGACAGCTTGGCCATAACCTCTGCTCTCTTGGCAGCATGAGCAGGCATTACTGTAGCTGAGTCCTATCCACAGCGGTTTCTCTGAAGTGTCTTATCTTAGAGGAATCTCTTGAAGTCCCAAGATATCCTAGACGCCCATTCCTTTGCAAGAACATATATTCGTATTAGCTTCCCTGCAGTGTTTGGGTATGATGGAAAATTGCAATGCTTGATATTTAACAAAAAACAAAAGCTGAACATTTGCATTTAGGGATAATGATGTTTTTGCCACACATGGTTTTAATAAGAGAAACAAAACTATTATTAAAACAAGAAGTGATTGTGTTTGATGAAATAGAAAGTCAGCTGAATCAGAGTTTAAATTATACACTTGTTTTTACCTGTTTGTTTGACAGTTCCAATATTTCTAGACCAGGTTTCTGCATGCCTCATAAACAAATAAGCTTGGATGAAAGATTGCCAACTCCAGCTCAACCTATCGAGTCCTCTTTAAATGAAACACAAAACCAGTTTCTAGCTCAGCATGATGTTGTGAAAGTCTGTCAGGAATCTTGGAATCTACACCCACAAATTCACTTGATATTATACTTGTCACAAAGCAGCTTTGAGGTGATAAAGATATATAGTAGCTATATTGTACATCTATAATGAGCAAACAAGTGGCAAGAAACCTTGTGAGGACACGAAAGGAAACCCATTCACTTTCGGGTAAGACTGAAGAGCGAGATTATAAATAATTACTAATCTACCGCTGTATACTACAAACTCAGACAGTATTAAGTGTGCTGCAAAGATGTTCAGAATGAGCACCATAGTCTTTATGATTACAGCAGCAGCTCTAATGTATCTAGATGAGATTATCTACTGAAGAAAAGGTAAGAGAATTGCAAATTTAGGCAAATATCCTTTGCAGAAGAAGTTGAGAAAGTGGCAGCTGATTGACAGACAGCCTTCACAGACCTCTTTGTTTTCTAAATCATACAGGTTCAATTGGTAAAATGTCATAACACAACTTTACTGTCACTCTCCAGCATGGTTTAAGCTTCTTATGCCCTGATCTGTTTGTCTAAACTGGCGTGTGTTTTATGGAGACTACAAAGCACTTCTGTATATGTGGTATATGTGGTCTTTCATTCAACATGAGCCCCCTCTTATTAAGACTGCTCGATGTTATTCAACTGATGATCAACTGCCTGACCTCATCTTCCTGATCACTACAGGTAATGATCGAATAGTTTAGCTTAGCTTAATGTTCTCTGAGGTTGTGTGTGTGTGTGTGTGTATGTGCACGTGTGTGTAGACAGCTACACTGGTGATATGATAACCGTGTTAAAGAGTGAAGAATCGCTAATGGCAGGCAAATGCTCCACCGTTACGCCAGCTGACGGCTATACAAATCCGACACCACACACGCACACACACACACGCACACACATACACACACACACACACACACACACACACAGACATATGTCTACACTCGTGAGGCCTTACATTGACTTCAATAGCACTGTCATAAATAAATCTTAACAGGTTTTGAGAAAAAATAAGAGTTTGTACAGAAATGATCTTTGACTGTGCAATAATGTTAATTAATTAACAAAAGAAAAGAGAAATAAACGTTTCTCTTTGAAAAAAGTCTACACACAAACAGACACACACACACACCTTCACAGACACAAAAATGCACACATATAACCAATTGATAAGCACACATTTAAAAATTAACTCATTTGCATGGTGCATGGTAGTGTGAGATGAGTGGAGAGAAACGTGTAGACAAAAAAACCATAGTTAAAGTTAGCAAGTGTGTGTACAAAGATGAAGTTTGGATCAAATTTTTTATATACCTGCTGGAACTTAATAAAGTGAGCAGGTCATTAAACAAATCTCACAAACAATCATATTGACATAGCACGTGGTTTATTTTTCATTTTGGGGGGGATCATTTCTTATTTTGATTTCCCTAAGAGATTCTGCTGTACACACGTGTGCACACATGCACACACACACACACACACACACACACACACACACAGAAACCTATAATGTTAAAATAACGCTTATATATATATATATATATATATATATATATATATATATATATATATATATATATATATATATATATATATATAATCATATGAAGGAGAAAAGTGTATTAAAAACACAATTGATGCACTAACATGGAACGTGGAATGGTGGTGATTATCCAGGAGTGTTCAAAAATCTATTTGATGCTGTTAAAAACACTAAAATATTATATTTTTATGCAGCAGCAACATGTGTTTATAATGATATAATGTAATTACAAACAATATACATTCCCCTCCAAAATTAATTGCTTGGCTAAATCTTTTGTTATCGCTAACAACCGAAGACATTCAAGCGTTATTTAATTTACATCAAGACTATCTGTTCCGGTACTTTTGATCGCCTAAAAGTTAGAATGTCTGGTTGTAACTATCAAGAAATGAAAGCTGAAATTTTGGTCTATCATCTGAAATGAATCTGTTGAATATAAATGTTAAATATAAATGTTTTCAGTGTATAACAAAAACCAAAGAATTGGCCTTGTCGCTCCAAAACTCCAAAACTTTCGGAAGGGACCGAATATATTTGCACACAAATTAAAGCTATTTATTTGAAAATGTAGCTCCGCGATCCAATGAATAAATGATGAAGTGTAAATTGAATGAATGAGTCAAAGTAAATGAAGTTAATGAATGAGTCATGGGCAGCTTTAGCTGAATAAATAATGGCTCTGGAAAGTTTCATTTTTCTTGGCTGCGCTGGACTGGAATGATAAATGTGTTAAGAAGTTGTATTCAGTATTCAGTGGTAAAGTGTGTACTTCTGGGTTATGGCATCACATTCATGTAAAAATGTGTAAAAATTCGCTAACAAGATAGTTAGAAAAATTGAAATCCTCACTTTTTTCTCAGATTTCACATTTACAGCCTTGTAGTAAGCCGCTACCTAGTCTTTAAACAATACATATATTCAACCATTACACCTCACCAGTCCTGGATTTCATTTTTCTTACAGTGTGAAATATTACATTTTTTGAATCAGTGATTATTAAATTATATACACACACACATATATATATATATATATATACATAACTGCACAGTGAAATTCTTTCTTTGCATATCCCATCATTTGGGGTTGGGGTCAGAGTGCAGGGTCAGACATGATGCAGCACCACTGGAGCAGGGTGGGTTGGGGGCCTTGCTCAAGGGCCCAACAGGGGCAGCTTGGCAGTGCTGGGGCTTGAACGCCGATGTTTTGGTCAACGACCCAGAGCCTTAACCACTTGAGCTACCACTGCCCCTATTTTATTAAATTATATTAAACATTATAGTTATTGACACAAATTTTGCCCTCACACAACCTGGGGAAATGTGTAGCTGTGTGCTACTTCAGCTTAACACATTTATTTATATTCTCACATGTAACGGGACACAATGTAAACTCTTCACGTCTTCATATATTTAACTGCAAAATGTCTCACTTCTTGTGCCATTTTATTTCATGTAGTCTATTCATTTTGCACATTTTCATAAAAAGCAATGCAAGTGAATGAGGTGCTGGCATGAGCTTTCAGCTTGTCAGATATCTGTCTTAGATTGTGTAGATTTGAGAACATTTCTATCAAGCATAAAAAGAATAAATTGTAAAATCTGTTGTTACTGATAATTGTGTGTAACTGAATAAAATGCGGTAAAACATCCTTAAAGTGAAATAGAGTAAAAGAGTTATAAAGTGAGGATAATGTACAGTTGAAATCTCTCTCTCTCTCTCTCTCTCTCTCTCTCTCTCTCTCTCTCTCTCTCTCTCTCTCTCTCACACACACACACACACACACACACACTATATTGTTAGAGGGCATTGTGTTCAGATAAAGTCCAGTTCAGTTGTTTGTTTATTTTGCCAACAGGCGCCCTGGAGTCTCACTACACACAATGTTTCATCCTGTTACCTTGGGAAAATTTAATATTATACCTACACATTCCTTGTGCCACAAAAAATGAGAGAAAAAGTCATGTTTCTCTACTAGATTTCCACAATTCCTCAGTTAATGTAAGTACACAAATATGTTGTCTTATCAGGTATCAGCTATTAAGAGCTGAGAGGTGAGCATGTAAGGAGTGTAGATGTGTTACTATTATATTATATTTATCTGAATATTATGATAATTATAATAATCTGAATATTATGATATCTGAATATTCTGATCTTCAGATGACGTTCAGTTCTGTTGTTTCTAAACAATGGGCTGGGTTTTAAGAGTTGTTATTGATCATTTTGTGACAAGTATAACATCAAGGGAATTTGTGTTTATGGGTAAACAACAAAAAGAGTCGTAAGGTCTTTCACACACACACACACACACACACACACACACACACACACACACACACACACACACACAATTTTTTGAGCTAATTGTTTTTTTTTACATACATTGAAAAGGAGAACATTTGTGAAAACTCTGCATGTGTGTGTGTGTGTGTGTGTGTGTGTGTGTGTGTGTATGCACGTGCAAAAGTTATGCATGCTATTCCATTACCATAACACTCCATGCCTGCTGATAAAGAACTTTGGTATAGTTGACTTAGGACTTTATCTTTATGTATGAAATGCCTTTTGACATCTTTCCCTCTCAGATATGCAGAGAAAGTATGTGTGTGTGTGTGTGTGTGTGTGTGTGTGTGTGTGTGTGTGTGTGCACTGATCTGTGCAGCTGCAGACTCTGTGTGATGACACATGCACGCAGGTTCAACCCTGAGGGCTTCACGATACATACATTTCTTGATGACACAACATACGCATTTGCAAAAAACGCCACCCCCAGAAAAAAACAAAACAAAACCATGCATACATGAGGGCAGAAGAAGAGATAAACAGCCAGTTTCTCACAATTCAGAAAATAACCAGTTCTCACACACAAATCTTGTTGAATTGTAATGATAATTGTAATGTTGTTTTAGTGTATTCTAATATACCTTAAATTAACAACACCTTACATTAACCCGAATTTGACACAGGCACAATAGAGACGCAAGTATTTCTATTAGTGATGGGAAGTTCGGATCATTTTACTGACTCGGATCTTTGAATCTCGTTCAACAAAAGGGGCTGATCTTTTTTTCGAGTCATTTCGTTCATTTCCGCAGAATATAATTACAGTGTTACGTTTTAATAGCCAATTACCTCGACATCTACTTATGCAAACGTTGTTCACAATAAAAATAAGACAAAACTATAAATCCACCAAGGCCAAGATGAACTAATCATGTTTCCTGTACAGAACCTATAGGATGTTGCGCATGAGCGGTCAACACAAAATGAACGAATTGCTCTCTGAGACGACTCCCTGTTCCCGAGTCATATTAAGGATTTGAATCGTTCATGAACAGCACATCACTTATTTCTATTAAACACTGCTGACATGAAGCCAATTGTCCCTTTTCTTTCTGAATCTTATGCATGTCAGATTACACAATATGGAATTATCCGCTTAGCAGGTTATGATCACAGCTGGAGATTCTGATGACATGTCCTCCATAGCTGAAGTTAGCTATCTCTCATTTTCTTTAAAGTGCTTCTTCTACATATATTTACATACATACAGTAAAATTTCTAGAATGTTAGAGAGCAATGGTGTCCATGGTGTTTGCTACATTATCTGTATCAGATTAGTTTGCACTTGGTGTTGTCTATCCCTAAATATTCCTCAATCCCACCCTCTAGCTGAATAATAAAATGTGTCGCTAGCATGATTGACTTTTCCTTCAACATACCAAGCACTGATTATTGCTGATTCTGATTAATTCAATGGATTTCTAGACATCCATATCTCTGGGGTTAAAGTGGGTTTTCCCTCTGCACAACACACCACTTTTTTTTAATTGCATTTAGGCAAGATTCCCTTTATTTAGAATGCTATACCAAATGGATAGCCCAAAATAACCAGACTATAAGCCATGCAGTCATTCAGCCAGTGTCTGAATCTCTTGCCAAATATAGGCACTAGCCATGTAATTGATCCAAGATGAACTGTTTGACTTTGATATGACCTGCTGTAAATGTGCGTCTATGCCGATGTTAACACAACCCTGTGATTGATCTGAAACTGGCCCAATGCCCTGCAGCCTAAATAACCTGCTAGCTGCAAATACACACTGATAAATGCAACAATATGCAGCCTGACCTACTCTGTAGATGAATTTTCAGCACTCAAACTTTGATAAATGATGAGCAGTTTGCGTATGGCCATGTGCCTGCTGTTGATGCCTCTGTCGTGTGATCGCCATAGATAAAGTGTTATGGCTAAATGTGTGCTGCACAAGTGTGGATAAGCAGACACACTGATGATGCCTTGGTGATGACTTACAATACTGCATCACATGTGGTATTAGTTATTTTGTTTCTAGCTATTTTGCTGCTCACATTTGAACAGCTCCTACCATCTGGAAACTGATTGACTCCTCACTCCTGACAAGAATATGGCATGACTCTCTACTACTGTGGTTTATATACATTGCCAAGAGTGGTCAACACAATACACTCTGCCTGATGGATGCAATTCAACCCTGCAGAATCTGGCTTGCTTGCAAGGTTCACTCTTCGGGCAGACAAACTAGTTATGTTTTTTCAATGCCTATAACAGACCCTTGGCAAGCATCTGAGTATCCCTTAGCCACCACATGGGATAGGCTCTAGACAGCTCCTTTACCATGAATGAGTCTTACTGAGGTTGCCCCTGTAGGGCAAGAGCTATCAGCAGGATGCTTTACAACCCAAAATTTTGGATGTGTTTCAGATTAGTGGTTCCTAATGACAATACCATAGGCAAACAACCTTGAAGTTCTGTTGCTGGCCGGGATTCAAGGTCTTGCCAGACTCCAACAATTATTGCAACATCCCAAGACGTTTGTTCCTTTTTGAACTGAAGTGCAATACAAGTGGCTCTGTTCTACTAATTTCCTTGTTCAGACAAAAGATGTCAGTTTGTGTCTCATTCTAAATTTAAGAGTTTTCTAGTTTCTAAAGACTCCCCTTTAGTATGGCAAGGTTGACAGATATAGTTCAAGCCATGCAACCACAAAACTTGTTATTGTTTGCTGTTGAATTTGTGGTGGTTATTATTTTTATGTTCTCATTACCCTGGAAACAGATGCTAAACAAGGTTTGCCTTAGACCAGGTGGTGGTCATACGATCCCCAGACCAACTGTTCTCCTGCCACGGAGGAAAGACACGGGGGCTCCCTTTGTCAAACATAAGCTGGGGCACTCTGTAGATGTGCTGCACGCCTACCCTTGACAGTGACATGCAACTCTACAAGCAGTGGGCATTATTTAGACACGCCACTTTAGGAAGTGGCTGCCGGGGCATCAGCATGCACCTTCTTCTAGATTCTACATTAGCCCTCTTGGTGGTACTGTGGCTGGCCTCTCTCTGAGCTTTGCTGAGTTCTGGTCCTCCTTACATTGTAAGCATACATTATCCAGGGGGTACACAACACCCCTGGTAGTTAGGAGGGGTAAAATAAAGTATTTTTTGTATGTTAGTGTTATATGAACCCCAGATAACCTTCAGTGGTTGTCACATGGAACCGGTGCTGGGGTGTGAAATGTTTCGTGGGATAGATCCCGATATTCATCGCAAATACAGCGTCGTTTTTTATGAGATGTTGGCATGTGTGGGCATGGGCACAAGGAGGTATTCACAACCTGGGTGTTGCCCCTGGTGATTATCCCAGATTATTAGAACTACATTCACTTCCGTAGTGGACTCAAATTTTTTTGCTGACTTTTGTTATGTTGCTTTTAGTAAGAACAAAATTCTAATCTTGGAAAATCCCATGTTGAAGTGTGTGGGATTCTGTTCTCTAGTGAGTGTGTGTACAAGCGTGTGACTGAGATAGCATTGTGTTTATCTTCTTTCTCACTCCACACATTTGGTTTCGGCAGAACGGTTCAATTAAGTTATGCCACTGCTCTTAGACTTACTCTAAAGTACACACACACAATTCACACACCTTGTAGTCTCATGTTCTTGCTCAGACCTGTCAACCGAAACTTACATGCAAAAGAGGATGGCATGTGTGTGCGTGTGCAGGAGTTAGAGAGAATTATGGAAGAGGCTCTTAGATCCATTGGTTTGGCACCAAGCGCATTCTGCTGTCACATTTTCTGTCTTCACCTGACCTGAAATGATATACTTTTTTAGTCACTACTGTGTGTGTGTGTGTGTGTGTGCTAAGGAGGGGGTTTTCAAGTTTCAGGTTCATCTTTACAGTGCACATCTGCACACCCAGGCCTAAATCTAGCAGCAGCTGCAAAATACTTGAAAGTAAAAAATGGAGAATAGGTAATAGAGTATTTGTATAAAAAATTAAAAATATATATAAAAATCTTCAATTGTGAGATGGTATTTGTGAGTTTGTAGAGTCACAAGCTGTACTATTTAGGCTGTAATTTCAGTCGTCGTTTCCGCCCTGCACTATAGAAAAAGTTTCACCGCAGGTTGTGTGACACTATATGGCCAAATGTTTGTGGACAGCTGACCATCACACCCATTTGTGGGTCTTCTCCAAACTGTTTCCAAAATGTTCACAATTTCACTTTACAGTTACTAAGAGGACCAAACCTCTTTCAGCAAGACAATGACCCTGTGCACAAAGTGAGGTCCATGAAGACCTTGTTTGCCAGGTTTGGACTGGAAGAACTCGAGCTCTGACATCAATCCCACTGAACACCTTTTGAATTGTAATGCATAATGTGGGCTCAGACCTTATCGCCACTGCGGGACATCATTAATGCTTTTGTGGCCGAATGGGCATATCCTCACAGTCACGCTCCAAAATCAAATGAAAGTCTTCCCAGTATGGAACAGGATGTTCAACAAGCACATATGGTTGTGATGGTCTGGTGTCCACAAACCATTGGCCATGTAGTAAATCTCTTGATATTCCAGCTGTGCACAAATACAATGCCATGATTGTTTTTCTGTGTATTTAAGCAAACTCCAGCAAAATGTAAACTTCAGCATAACAAGTTTTCTTTACCTAAACCTAACTCCGTACATGCCTCAGTTGTATGTTGAATGCAGTATGTAGTTACATACAACTGATATAGTTTGTCCCCCACTTCAACATAAGCAGGTCACTTCACCTTAAGCTAATTGCCTTCAACTAATGAACTGGCATCAGCTGTAGGTAGTTACATGCAAATGATGTTATATACAACATCATATACAACTCTTAGTTCACTGGCATCATTACACACTGAACATTATATAATTATTCAAACGGTTTAAATCAGTTCACACATTTAATCTGTTCAGGTTCATTCAAGTCTTGTTGATTCTTAAAAGTCTATTATAGCATTATTTTAAAACTTCACTAGATAGTAGTCTATAGAACATGTCAAGTGTGATAGCCGCTC
This sequence comes from Hemibagrus guttatus, assembly GCA_033459395.1. NCBI lineage: Eukaryota > Metazoa > Chordata > Actinopteri > Siluriformes > Bagridae > Hemibagrus > Hemibagrus guttatus. Next base: position 11,138,119 of record JAUCMX010000014.1, on the reverse strand, counting down.
AACATAAATTTGTTTGTGGCTATGTTGTTAGCAATGACCCACAAAAACTTATGATCACAAGCTGCTCCTGAACATGACTTTCATTTATAAGACTATCTAAACCAGTGTTATGACACCATAATGAAAGATTTATGTATGCTATATACAGTATATTTTCTCTGATATTAAATTAGGTTGGGCTTGGTTGTGATGTTTAACATGCCACACAGATCGTCTGATAGACCGGTGAAATACAGATTCATTTGTTTATAGTGTTATAACATTAACCAGCCTGGAATGTGTCATAATATGACCTTATATCAAAAATCTAGCAAATGACATAGTGGTCAACTAATATAAGAATTGGCTAAAATGACTAAAGCAACCATAAACCATAAAGTTTTATTTAGGTTTATGGCACATTATTATGGACATTGTGTGTGTGACACTTAAAGAAAGTTACTTTAAATAATTTTAAATCTTGAAGTAGGTTAAAATATGCAGTTTGAGACACAGCTACAGACTCCCACGAGCATCGTCATTGCTAAAATGCTGCATTTCATATTCATTCATTGTCTACCGCTTATCCGATCTATTCTCGGGTCACAGGGAGCCTGTGCCTATCTCAGGCGTCATTGGGCATCAAGGCAGGATACACCCTGGACGGAGTGCCAACCCATCGCCGAGCACACACACACACTCTCATTCACTCATGCAATCACACACTATGGACAATTTAGAGATGCCAATCAACCTACAATGCATGTCTTTGGACCGGGGGAGGAAACCGGAGTACCCGGAGGAAACCCCCAAGGCACGGGGAGAACATGAAAACTCCACACACACGGCGGAGGCGGAAATCGAACCCCCAACCCTGGAGATGTGAGGCAAACCTGCTAACCACCAAGCCACCAAGCCACCGTGCCCCCCTCAAATCAGTTTTAAATGTAAAATAAAAAAGAATATTTGTTCTGTAGTTCACTGGGCAGATGATTAAATAATTAGGATTTCAAGCACATTGTGCACAACAAACTATAGGTCATCTGTAAGATGTGAATCTTAGTAGTTAGGCTTAATAAACCTAATGGTGGCACTATAGTGCAACATTGACAATTTTACCATGAAAACATTGTGGTCATTGATAAGGAGCCTTTAAATAGCTTTTTCTCAGGAACCGAAAGCATGATCACACTGAGATTTGGTGTACTGCATTGTTGTAATTAGCTTTCTAATTATGACTGAATTACTTCAAGAACATCAGCTTTCTGCAAACATTTAACGTGATTAGCATTTTAGTCAACACAAACACTGACTAACAAAACTTAATAAATATGTTCATCTTTGGTCTTTTTTTGCTCTGTGTATCTTGGCAAGAATTGGCCACAGGGGGTCTGACTGCCTGGACCCTGAAGATCACCGGTTGTAGCTATATTTCTAATTTTCTTTTACATTAGTATCATACACCAATCAGGCATAACATTATGAACAGTGAGAGGTGAAGTGAATAACACTGATTATCTCCTCATCATGGCACTTGTTAGTGGGTGGGATATATTAGGCAGCAAGTGAACATTTTCTCCTCAAAGTTGATGTGTTAGAAGCAGGAAAAATGGACAAGAGTAAGGATTTGAACAAGTTTGACAAGGGCCAAATTGTGATGGCTAGAAGGCTGGCTCAGAGCATCTCCAAAACTGCAGCTCTTGTGGTGTATTCCCGGTCTGCAGTTGTCAGTATCTATCAAAAGTGGTCCAAGGAAGGAACAGTGGTGAACCGGTGCCAGGGTCATGGGCGGCCAAGGCTCATTGATGCACGTGGGGAGCGAAGGCTGGTCCGTGTGGTCCGATCCAACAGACGAGCTACTGTTGCTCAAATTGCTGAAGAAGTTAATGCTGGTTCTGATAGAAAGGTGTCAGAATACACAGAGCATCACAATTTGTTTGCATCACAGTCTGACCCCTGTGCACCGCCGAAAGCGGCAACAATGGGAACGTGAGCATCAGAACTGGACCACTTTTACATCACGTGGATGGCTGGGTGCGTGTGTGTCGCTTACCTGGGGAACATATGGCACCAGGATGCACTATGGGAAGAAGGCAAGCCGGTGGAGGCAGTATCATACTTTAGGCAATGTTCTGTTGGGAAACCTTGGGTTCTGCCATCCATGTGGATGTTACTTTGACACGTACCAACTACCTAAGCATTGTTGAAGACCACGTACACACTTTCATGGAAATGGTATTCCCTGATGGCTGTGGCTTCTTTCAGCAGGATAATGCGCAGTGCCACAAAGCAAAAATGGTTCAGAAATAGTTTGATGAGCACAACAGTGAGTTCTGCGGGATGTGCTGGACAAAGAAGTCCTATCCATGGAGGCCCCACCTCACAAATTACAGGACTTAAAGGATCTGCTGCTAACATCTTGGTCCCAGATACCACAACACACCTTCAGGGATCTAGTGGAGTCCATACCTCGACAGATCAGGGTTGTTTTGGCAGCGAAAGGGAGACCAACACAATATTAGGCAGGTGGTCATATTGTTATGGCTGATCGGTGTATATTAATAATCTGGACATATTGTATATAGCAAAGAAGAAGCAAACTTCCCTATGATATTTTAAACCAGATATATTAAATACAAAATATTCTAATATATACCTACAATATATTGTGATAGGAAAATATAGATGTTTGGGGGACAAAGTTAGGGAGGCCAGATTAAGATGGTTTGGACATGTTCAGAGGAGGGAGAGTGAGTATATTGGTAGGAGAATGTTGGACATGGAGCTGCCAGGCAGGAGGCAAAGAGGAAGGCCAAAGAGGAGGTATATGGATGGAATTAATGAGGATATGAAGCTAGTGGGTGCAAGGGTTGAGGATGCAGAAGATAGGGATAGGTGGAGAGAAATGGTTTGCTGTGGCGACCCCTGAAGGGAAAAGCCGAAAGAAGAAGAAGATATACCTACAATATATCTTATAAACAGTAACTTGATAAGGTAATTTTATTGTCTGATTTATCAATTAAACCATGACTACTACCTGCCAGTGCTATATCAAGTCGGGTCAAGAAGCTTTTATTGTCATTTCAACAATATATAGCTGACGCAGTACACAGTGAAATGAAACAAGGTTTCTCCAGGACCATGAACACTGTTAATCAGTTTGTTCCATATTTTATAGGTCAAACAAAAGATTACTAAGTGTAAACTTATATAAGCAATAAGAAACGAGTAATCCACAACTATTAGCTAGAACTATTTTTATTAACAGTTGACATTTTTGACACTAGTAGCACAATTTAGAAATGAGTAAATCAACTTGTTTGTCCTGAAATCAACAACCATTAATTACCACAATTTATCACATTCATTATCTGTAAGTGAGTACTAAGACTATTCTCACAACACAAAAGCAACTTTTACAAATACAAATGTGATAGAAATGTTTTGCAAACTCACCACATTGCTAATGTATACTACAGTACACATTTAAACATTTAAAATCCATTAACAGGCAGTAATTAAGAAAAAAAAAATCTTAATTACCAACATAAACGTCAAGAATAATGAAATATTTACCCGTTTCATAATGATAAAGTTTTGAATATTCAAATATAACACAAGTAAATGCTGGTCAATAAATATAGTGAATAATAATAGTACTACTACTAATACTACCCCTAATAATAATAATAATAATAATAATAATAATAATAATAATAACTTGATCAAGTATGATCTTCACCAGCAGCAAATGGAATGTGTAACAAATCCTCAGAACGGATCATGGTTAGTTTTTACACTGATCTAAGATCAGTGTATACTGGCTATATTGCAACCATTCTTTATAAAACAATTATTAAAAATATGATGAATATATATATATTTTACTAATATCATTATAGCATTATTCTGTACTAATACTGGAGGCAGTAATATGAGGTAACAAGTTCCTGAATTCTGTTCTGAAATCCAACTCATTGGCGCCCTCTACTGATCAGACTACAACGGTAAACATTACAGACTTGGAATATAAATATAAATATGCTATAAATATAACTATAACTATAACTATAACTATATATATATATATATATATATATATATATATATATATATATATATATATATATATATATATATGTAGTCATCATAAAGACACGCTGCAGACAGTTGACTAAGTCCTACTAATCCCACTAGTTCAATCTTCTGACAATAATGTTAACTTGATTGACATCAACTGGTCATCTAATACACTTCACTTAAACTGACAAAATAATGGAACAGCTGTTAAACAGGTTGTAAACAATAATTCCACCGAGAGAAGCTGGCGAGGGTGATTTAAAAGCAACACTGTAATAGAGGCACAGTCATTTGGATATCTCCACGTTATTATTATTATTATTATTATTATTTTTTGTGTTCCAACTCCAGACCAGTTTACTATGGTCATCAAGGATTTTGGAAAGATTAAATAGATCTGTGATGTGCCCTGCCGCTACTCGGCTTTACCCAGAAGGCCAGCCAGCAGACTATCCTTAAAGTGATGTCTGATGGATAAATATCAAAGCAACCAAATTAAATTAATGTAATACACTAATGATTACATGTCCCCTGGTCCGGCAGTTCTCAAAAGATGTTTAGTTTTGTCACATCTGGTTTTATTGGTAGGCACAATACTGTTTAATGATATTTACTGATTTTAAACATGTACCACTTTTTTTTTTTTATATGAAAGACTGACAAAAGCAGACACAACTTCTGAGATTTTTTATCAGTCCAACTGATCCTCCTGTTACAACTGGGATTTAAAAAAAAAACAAAAAAAACACAAACATCTGTTAGTGATCCTCCACTAGAGAGTGTGGTACAGAATAGTACCCTTACAAATCCATGACATTTTGTAACTAAGCAACCATTTTTCAGACCACTAAGACTTTGTTCCCAACAGCATACGTCTGTAGTAAAACAGAATAGCACTTTCACCCCACACAGTGGTATGCTAAGTATAACTATAGTCTGTGTTTTGGGACAGATCTTGGAATGCAACCTTCTAACCTACAATGTCCCACTGCTAATCACTTATACACAAAGGCCTAAATCTCCAGGTCATTCCATAAGAAGATAGATGTGACAGAGCTTCAGATAAGCCAAATGAACAAAATGGAACAAATTCCTGGACATGAGTTTGTGCAAAAACAAATAGACAAAACAGTCCTGGCACTGACTTCCAAAACATATTATTGACAATTATCATAATTTATTTTATTACTAAATCATTTTCTTTGCCTAAAATAAATTTGATTTATACTGCATACAACTGAATAGGTCATAAAGCTGCTTGGCTGCAGGACTTCATGTTCACATAATAAAATGTAGGAGGATCTGAATCTGAAACCGAGCAAACAGTTGGTTTGACTGAGAAGTTCTGTCTTAGTGTCACAGTTATGATTCAGCAAATTACAGAAACATCCGAACTTAAACTTCATTTCAGGGCAGTCTCAGCTTTCTGTTTGGCGCTGGTTAAATGTGGTTTAGCTCTGATTTGTCCGAGTTGTGTTCTCGTCTGGAATGTGAGCCAGTGGATCAGGCCGAATCAGGAACCTGCCAGAACATAAAGCAGCACTTCACATTTATTTCATCAGCTTTAAAAATAAATTAAATGACAATTCTTAAACAATTAACCAAATCAAATGTCTCAGTGAAGTACTAAAAAGCCATACAACTAAAAAAAGTTTCTTTTTCCCAACCCTTACACATATAAATCCAAGACTTAAAATAAATAGCATTATTAACTATAGCTTCCAGTAGCTTCATATTCCATTTTAAAAGTGTAATTGTTCCAGCATCAGCTATGTGAATGTTTTTGCTACGTACACGACGTCATGTAGCTGGAGAGGCGTGTCAGGGCCGGGATTAACGAGCACGTAGGAGAGAGAGTTCTGCTGGTCATTCAGCTCACCTGCAACAGGGATTAGACATCACATCTATAACTGATTTTAAGTTCTTCTATTTATTTCTATATGTTTAGATTTATACATTTTAGATGGCAAAGATTATCTGTGTGTGCTAGATAGCAGATACAGCTAGCTGCAATACATCTTTCTCTGGGGACTTATTATGACTGTTTTAAAAGGGGGTGGGATCTCTCGTTGCACTCGAGCGGGGGTCTGCAAGCATCAACATCAAAAGAGCCATTTTTGCCCCTTTTCCACTGAATAAAATTCCTACAGAGCCACAAAACCTATTTGACCCCTAAATGAAGACGACACGGCGTATAAAGTTTTACATCCAGTTAGTTTGTTGCATTTATGAAATTGTAGAACTACAAAAAGTAAAAAGTGGTAAATTGTCCAGCAAATGCTGTGTGTTTGTTCTGGAAATGTCTTTCTACATTAGATTTTTTTTTTTGTTTGCTAATTTCTCGCCACATATTAAGCATACAGGTAAAACAGCATCATCAGCAGTGAATGCATATGGCAGATGATTCTGTCCATAAAGCATTAAACGTTCTAATTTCTTCCGAGACATTTCTTTTTATTTTTTTAATTTATCCATAGTTAGCTTACTGTGGTTAAAAAAAATCGAAATTATTTACTGTAACAAATGTAGCATGTGACGCATATTTTGAGCGAGGAAATATTAAAACACTTTTTATTTTAATGAAACAAGACCACCTCGATCTGGAAAATAAGAGGTATTCTATTAGAAAATAAATAAATAAAATAGCCTTTATTTATTCACATTTTTTTCCAAAGCTACAGGGAGCCACTGCAGAGGGATGAGAGAGGCTGCGGGTTGCCGATCCCTGCACTAGAGTCTACTAAACTTCCTCCTTATATGCTTATGCAAGAAGCTAAACTGAAATGGATGAAATGGAAGACAGAAGCCTACAGATGGGCTGCACACCAAAATATGTCACTCTGCAAGGAGTGTCCATGATTCAGCATTATTTAGTGGAGTGATGCTCCACGATGACTGTGCTGCTGCTAGCTGGGTATCACCATGCCCTTTCTCCAGAATATTCTCATTGGATCTGTGTGAAATCCTCCATCAGAAAACTATGATAAATGTAAGTAACATCTTACTCAGTGTGTTCAATATTTAACTCTTGCTAGTAATAATTCCAGTGTTAGTGTATACTTGAGTCTTGAGAATATTATAACATTACAGGTGTGCATATAGACAGTAGAGAGGATTAGTGCTAAAAAATAAAATAAAATAAAGAGCAGTAGAGATTTTGTAAAGGCTAACACTACGGTTTGTTTATTGCAATTCTGTGTCGAATGTTTTTGTTGAAAGTTTTCGGTGCAAATGCGCGCACACACACACTCAGCTGCTGGTGGTTATTCAGGCATAGAACCATAAATACACCTGTATTCTTGGGCATACTTGCTTCCTCAGGGAATTTAAAGGTTTAATAGTTCTACCTCTATAATGTACAATCTACAACATTCAGTGAGAATCTGATGCTATTCCATTTTGGTGTCACCCAAATGAGAATGGGTTCCCTATTGAGTCTGGTTCCTCTCAAGCTTTCTTCCTCATATCATTTTAGGGAGTTTTTCCTTGCCATGTTCGCCTCAGGTTTGCTCATTAGGGGTAAATATAAATATTAATTTAATTAGTCTAATATAAAACCTTGAAATTTTTCTTCTATATTTTCTATATTCTGTAAAGCTGCTTTAAGACAATGTCCATTGTTAAAAGTGCTATACAAATAAAATTGAATACAATTCCGATTAAAACAGTGGACAATATTTTAAATGAAGCTTGTAAAGTTTTACCTTGTAAGTAACCTAAATTGACCCTGTTCATGACATCACTGGCTGTCAGAATGGTGACATCTTCTGCAGAGAGGAACAAACAGCAGTGAAGACAGAGAGAGAGAGATTGGGAAAAATAAGAAAAGAGAACAATTTAGTGAAGAATGGAGAAGAGTGGTGGATGGAGGACAAAGTGCAAATAGAAACTAGGGTCTAATTTAGCCCTTGAACGCAAACCCACATACTAGCTTTAACATTTTCTTTGGAAAGCTACTATATGTAAAAGTTTTTGATAAAACAAAATCAATTACTGGTATTGGGCATTTTCAATAGGTATTTACTGAATCCTGTGTGTAGGCCAAGGTGCTGCATACGGTTTCTGACAAGCTCAGTTAACTCCGCCCTCTCCGAGAGTCGGGATACGCCATGTTTGGTCTGGCTGGAGAAAATCGAGTCGCTCCTCTTCATGGCTCGCCTACTCAGGCGCCTTGTCCAGTACATGCTCTTCCGCCTCAAAAGGGAGTGTTCTGGTTGGTCACTTCCTGAAGAACTATGCATCAATACTTTTGGCTCTTCCCCCTTCTCCTTGGCGTCTGCCCAGCCTTCTGCGCTACCTGAACATTGGGACTTGAAAGAAAACAATAGAAAAACAATCAACCAATAGAATCTTTTTGTTAAAAGACAGTCACTTGGAGGAAAACACTGAGGAAAACACCTGATGTCTTATGCATACATGAGGATACAAATGCCCCACAATTGGCAGGTTTTACAGGGGGAAGATAGTATGTCATCCATCTCAATTAGAGAGCATGTCTAATTTTGTTCCCTTGGCTTTTGGCTAGTGGATGGCTGTGGCACTGTCAGGTTTTGACCTTGTGATCTCCAAATTTTTCTGTCATGTCACTCAGGAGCAATTGCCTTTATATATGTTGTGTAATTCTAAGCCTTCTTGCTCTGTTTGCATTATCTCTGTGATAACTCTTCAACTACTCTACCTCTCAGCTGTGCTTTTGTGTGGTTGCTCACTTCTGATGATTCTCCCTTGCAGGAAAAAAATCAAATCTGTGCAGAACACCAACACAAAAGCGTCTACAAAAAAGTTCTGTGGATCTTTTTCCACACTTCCTGGTTACATTTGTAAGTGTAAAAAAACTTTCAGCAACACAAATCCCCCCAAATGCACAAATACCTCAAGCCAAATATCTGTACACGGGATTTCACTCATTTCCCACTGATGTACTTGTGATAGAGAATGACTTTGTGACTGAACATTAGCTTTGGACAGAAAGGAGGCTGATGAAACAAATGCAGAAGGGTCTGCCCAATAGAAGGAACATTGTGTTTGACATTTAGCTTGGTACTGTGACTAGAATTTAGAGTTGTGTTTTATAAACCACTGGAATATCACACACACTGTGAATCTGTTTACATTAAGTGTGTAAAGTTCAAAAAAACTAAAGCAACAACAATGAACAGATCAGTTTGAGTGTGTGTGCATGTCTGGGTGTGTGTGTGTGTGGCGTACTTTAGATGACAGAAACATGTGGGACTCAGTGCGATAAATTCCAAAAGGGATCTCAGAGCTTGTGGAGCAAAGCTTCTGGAACAGTCTTCCATATGTGCGGATCCACAAGTCACACTCACGCACACGCATCTGAATGCACACACACACACACACACACACACACACACACACACACACACACACACACACACACACACACACACACACACACAGACAGGGAAATAGATGCACACATTTGAACGATACATTGTCAGTATAATAAATATTTTGCATAGATTAAATGTACACATGTACAAAAATGTAATATTTCTGCTGTCTATCATAAACTGGAGTCAAAATTTTCAGCATAAATTTGAGAATTTTACATCCAAATCAGGCGAATGAAGTAGAGATGACAGAACTCATTCTGACTAGACTTTTTTTCACAGGGTGTAAAAAGATATCAAACTGTTTAGCTATACTATTAACAATGATGAAAACTGCTCAGTAAAAATGATTCCTAGTGCTAAAACATACTATATCCTCACAAGTTGGTGCATAAAATTTTCCTTTTCAATTTCTCAAACCTTCATACACATTTATACCTTAAATTCATTCATTCATTGTCTACCGCTTATCCGAACTACTCTCGGGTCACGGGGAGCCTGTGCCTATCTCAGGCGTCATTGGGCATCAAGGCAGGATACACCCTGGACAGAGTGCCAACCCATCGCAGGGCACACACACACTCTCATTCACTCACGATATCACACACTACGGACAATTTAGAGATGCCAATCAACCTACCATGCATGTCTTTGGATTGGGGGAGGAAACCGGAGTACCCGGAGGAAACCCCCGAGGCACAGGGAGAACATGCAAACTCCACACACACATAGGGCGGAGGCAGGAATCGAACCCCCAACCCTGGAGGTGTGACGCAAACATGCTAACCACTAAGCCACCATGCCCCCCTTTATACCTTAAATTTCATATATTAATTCTTTACATGTGAAAGAAGTCAACAAATACAAATACATTTCTGTATCTTTTTCGATTTTTGACTTCATACAGATCATCTTCACTCTCACACTTCCAAACAAACACAGAGCTATTGCTGACTTACAGCACACAAGTATCCTGAGCCGGGTGTGGTGTCGAGCCCCAACAGCAGACGTGTAATCGAGATCATGTAGTCCTTCACAAAACACTAACAAACAAATTCAACAAAAAATAGCTGAATAGAAACAGCAAATAATTATCCATTAGAAACACCCAATCCATGAAAGTTATTTTTACCTACATACCTACTGACATATAAGTTGCCAACATGGCAGAATTCTACTTTTACATTCTATACCCAACTATTAAGACATAAAACTGGACATACTGACCTTCTACAGAGCTGGAGAAGTGTATAAAAAGATTTATGTTTATACACCGATCAGGCATAACATTATGAGCAGTGAGAGGTGAAGTGAATAACATTATCTCCTCATCATGGCACCTGTTAGTGGGTGGGATATATTGGGCAGCAAGTGAACATTTTGTCCTCAAAGTTGATGTGTTAGAAGCAGGAAAAATGGGCAAGCGTAAGGATTTGAGCGAGTTTGACGAAGGGCCAAATTGTGATGGCTAGATGACTGGATCAGAGCATCTCCAAAACTGCAGCTATTGTCGGGTGTTCCCGGTCTGCAGTGGTCAGTATCTATCAAAAGTGGTCCAAGGAAGGAACAGGGGTGAACCGGCGACAGGGTCATGGACGGCCAAGGCTCATTGATGCACGTGGGGAGTAAAGGCTGGCCCGTGAGATCCGATCCAACAGACGAGCTACTGTTGCTCAGATTGCTGAAGAAGTTAACGCTGGTTCTGATAGAAAGGTGTCAGAATACACAGTGCAGGACGAGTCAGGGCTGTTTTGGCAGCAAAAGGGGGACCAACACAATATTAGACAGGTGGTCATAATGTTATGCCTGATCGGTATATATACCATTAACAACAGTAAAAACTGCTTTTGTTGCTCATTAAAATAATTCTTTGTTATCAAGTCAAGTCAAGTTAAGTCAAGAAGCTTTTATTATTATTTCAACCACATAGAGCTGATGCAATACATAGAGAAATGAAACAATGATCCTCTAGGACATAAAGACACAGAGTTACATAAGACAACACAGAACTAAGGACTAAAAAGAAAAATTGAACCTATCACATAATGTGTGCAACCTTGTGTAAACACAAAGTGTGCAAGACAAGACAGAGTGCAAACAGACAATAAATACACAACAAGACAGATATATAAAACAGTGCTGCACTTTATACAGTCTGTGAGCAAAAAAGCATGCTTTGTTTTTGTAAACATATGTAGATATATTAACAGTAGACGTTTTTAGCAGCATTAAAAAAGTGGTGAGCAAAACAGTTATACAACAAATTGTCACAGATTTGTGGACTTGATTGGATTTGTGCATTTTCTGCACAGTTTATTATGTTTGTAAGTATTATTTTACGATGCTTTTATGACTCCTCCACACCCATACACTTCAAACACTCAGGTGTCACTATGACTGCATTCACATTTAACACAAAGTGGGAAGTTTCAACTCGAAATTAATATTAATTAATTACAGACAAATTCAAATATTATGCAGTTGGTCTGCAAACATTAATAAAAATGTATTAAAAACTTTAAAAAATTATATACAATAATATATCATATTATATAAAATTAAAAAAAAATGATAAAAGTTTAAAAAGAAACAAGACAACCTCCATATCAGTGATATTTTCAGTTGATATAGTTAGAATTTTTCAGTAATTGTACAGAGGAATCCTGCTCTATTATATGATAAACGATACAGCATGAGATTGTTATAAATGACATTCAACAGATGGCGCTGTCTCACTGTATGTAAAACGAAAGCATTACACAAATCAGTAAACTAAATATGTAATCAGATTTCACAGTCTGTATTTTTTCTTTTGTTCACTCACATAAACACATAAGCACTGTATACTGGTAAAACCTCAGACCTGGTAGAGGAGTGTATCCAGCATGCTGATGCTGAAGACTCGGCCAGCGGCAAATGGCAAGCGGAACATGAAGGCCAGATTAGAACCTTTATCGCGCTCCTTCTGAAGACACACACACACACACACACACACACACACACACACACACACACCAAAAAAATGCACATACAGGCAAAAAAAGAAAAGCAGACACACACAAACACACACAGACAAAAGAAAATATTTTCACTGCAGTTCATTCAGAAAGCTCCAGAGCCAAATCTGCAAACAAATGCATATACTGTATCTTTTTCTTGCACCTTTGCTTTATTCTCTGACCTGTAACCTTTGCTCACCTTCTCCAGTCTGGACAGAGCCAGCGAGTAGCTGTCCTTTGCTCTGAATTGCATGAAGCGCATATTAGATGGATGAGTCAGCTCTGTAATGATACTGAGACTGGGGAACAACCTAGAAAGAGTTTGTTTATTATTATTATTATTATTATTATTATTATTATTATTATTATTACATAATTCGATTTCTCGTTTTTCTTCACCTGAACATGGTCTGAACATTGACGATAGTTTTAGCATCTGCCATGTAATCCTCCTCAGCGCTCATTGTGCTCTCTTTATCCACCACCACTAGGTTATCAGCATACAGCACCCCACACTGTAACAAGTTGTCCAAGCTGTCAATCACACAGATGACCAGATGATCAGATTTTACTCGTGATTCGAAGCAGAGAGCCACTTAAAAGATCACTAACGTCGTACACATACCCATGCAAACCACCATGCGAACCAATAGAGACAACTATTCACAAAAGTTTTTGAATGCTTGGTAAGATATTTGCATGAATTACATATTGCATACATATCACATGTAAGCTTTTTAAATCTGGTTACCACAGGGTGGTAGTTGTTGTGTGCTGGGGAAGAGTTAGCCAATCGTTAGGAATTGGCAAGACCAAATTGGGGGAGAAGATCTGGTTTTGTTTGTTTTAGTTCTGTTCAAAAGTCACATGCAAAGAAATGCTGTAAAGCAAAGATGCCTTTAAAAACTACTGAAATTAAACACATCTACATAAAATCAATACTGTGAAGTACACGATCTTTTATTGCTTTTGCATAGTTGATGAACCTACACAACCATTTTTGGTTACTTTTGGCCAAATTGGAAATAGCTATAAGCTTTATCAAATATTTAGATGGAAAGTGGACAGACATTTGTATAGGTTTAGGTATACAGTACAACATTAAATGAAGTGTAACGAGGTAATTTAGAATAATAGTGTAATACATGCTTACTTGTCAATGGTTCCAACCATGTAGTAGACCATTGGGAAACAGGAAATGGCTTCCAGGAAATGCTCATCTGGCCTACAACAAACAGGAAAGCAAAATTATCCACAAATGTGCACAGAAAAAATGGCAATATATTTTGTACACCCAAGGTCTGCATAATGAATGCTTCTCTGAATTTGCTGTCATATCACTGGTGAGATTTATGAAGCCTTCGTTTTCCAAGTAATAAAGAATAAGTGAACAATAAACTTAGATATTTAGTGCCTTCAAAGCTCAGCAGCCATGAACAGGGAACTCCATTATAGTCTTCTGTTGGTTATGCATGAATTAGCCAAATGTTTGATTATTATTGTTTGGTGTAAATGGTGAATGTGGTGAAAGTCACACTGTGAGTGACTGATGTGCTATGACAGGCAGTTCGTATAGTGTATGAAAAAGTAGTAAAGAAAGTGTGTATTTTATGATATCCAGTTGTGCTGGTGTTTGTGTCTATAAGAAAGATTTAGTTATAGCATTAAATATCTGCATTAATAATTGTCAATGGAAGGTTCTTACAATGATAGTAAGATAAAGTGTGTGTGTGTGTGTGTGTGTGTGCACGTTTGTGTCATCACTGTTTAACTTTACTGCTTCATTTGTTAAATGTCAGCCCTTGTCTTTCTACCAGAAGCCTAAAGTAGTCCTATTAGACTCGTAGCATAAGTTAGCTTGAAAATGTCACCTGGGGAACAGAAGATGAAGAAAACACCTGAAGAAGATAAAGAAAAAAAAAACTATGACTTCCAGTCATAGTAATTCACATTGCTGGTGAAAACTCTGATGTATATTTAAAGCAAATGCTCAAAAGGGACAGTCTGCATATTTTAGTAAATCAGAGCCTAAGTGTACTTGTTTCAATGTGAATTTACAAACCGAAGTTACAAGTTAGAGTAATATAAATATATTTCAAAAAGAAAAAGTTCTAGCAACAATGACCTGTAACTCAGTACACTTTGAAGAGTCCGTTGCTCACATACAAATAAATGAAACTGAAATAACTGATGTTTTGTATTAAAATTAATTAAGAAAACTTGTGCCATGTAAAGGCATTCACTCTCTCTCAATTTCTGTTACTTTTTCAAGCTGATGTTGCTCTCTCTCTCTCCCGCTCTCTCTCTCTCTCTCTCTCTCTCTCTCTCTCTCTCTCTCTCTGTCTCTCTCTCTCTTGCTCGCCTGCTTTACTGTATATTTCAAGGTAAAGTATGGTTCAAATATAATGCAAATCTCTGGTTCTTTGTGCACTCTGGGCATGGTGCTGCTGCATTTGCGATGAAAGAGTTTTCTTCCTACACACACAGACTCACACACACACAAAGGCCATACATCTACAACAATATTTGCATTTATCTAAACCGGATCTCTAACCTTAACTTCTATAGCCAAAAGGAAGCACACGGACACACACACACACACACACAAACACACACACACACACACACACACACAAATCAGAATATTCTTCACTGTTCCTAAAAGATACAGACATGAGAAAAATATCTTCAGAGGATAAGTGAGAATGATATGTTTGTGTCCCTTTGATGCCTGCGTGTGTGTGAGTCTATATGCTCAAAGGTTTGTGGACACCTGACCATCACACTAAAATGTGGGTCTTCCACAAACTGTTGCCACAAAGTCAGAAGCATGCAATTGTATAAGATGACTTTGTATTCTGTAGTACTACAATTTCCCTTCACTGGAACTAGAAAGCCCAAACATGTCCATCCAGTATGATGATTCCCCTGACTGGACCCTGGGCCTCCTCACCCACCATCAATGTCTGACTTCACTGATGCTCTTGTAGCTGAATGAACACAAATCCCCACAGTCACACTCCAACATCTCTTCCCAGAAGAGTGGAGGTTATAATAACATTATATGTGTGTGATGATGAAGAGTGCACAAACATTCAGTGATATAGTGTATGTGTGTGCACTTGTTATATGATCTTGTATATTTATGCATGTTTGAGTAAGTGACTGAAGATGTCATGTATGTGTGTGTGTACACACAGGTTTTCAAGTAGCAGTACGACTGGGTTCAGTTCTCTTCTTGGTCTGTAATAGGCTCTCAGAGGCACAATGAAGTTGTACAGGCCGTTTCCTGCCGTCTCAGCTGACACAATGATGAGCTTGTTTTTGAAGCCATATGCTTTAGCGTCCTCAAAGCTAACATGCTCACATGCCTGAAATAGTACAAATACAAAAATCACCGGATCAAGATAAAACATTTCTATAATCTGTAGAATTATAGAGTAGAAATTTTATTACATGCTGTTAGATGAAAATAATCAATGGTGTGATAGGTTTCTACTCCGAAGTCCAAAATCAATTATGTTAGTTCCTGTTATCATTAACATTACATCAGCAGTAAACAGGTAATAAGCTAAAATAAATGCCTACCAAGAACATTTAATAAAAGAATTCTCTTCCCTTCTCCACTGGCAAAAAAACTTAAAGGAACAGATTTATGTTCCTGAGAAAATGAGACAAATGATCAGAATTTCAGCTTTGACTTTTTATTTATCTGACAGCTCTGAATGTCTGCTCTTGGTTTGAGCCCTGGGTTTCACCTGTGTAGACTGCACTTGGTGTTAAAACGGATAAACCAACACGAAGACCAGAGTGCTGTCTATGGGCAAAAAGCAAGACATTTTGCAGGTTGTTCACCTCAACATTGGGTAGTCTTTGAAAAAGTCCCAAATTCTAAGTTAGATTTCACATCTAGATGTACTTTCAGACAGCTCTGCACTCACTGCAAGTAAGTTCCCCTGTTGATTATTAAGCGTAACAATCAGGAAACTATGTTTTTTAGTTTTTGATATAATTGTCACACACCACTTACTAATGTAGACAGATACCTCATACATCACAGGTGAAAGCATGCAACCTTGTGGTACACTTATGTTTAAAACACAAAATCACTAACCCTCTCTAAGGCCGATTAGTAAGAAATTCTTAAATAAATAAGACTTCTGATTATGGTTGGCACTCAAAGGTAGAACAGTAGTCAAGCTAAATTCAGCTTCAAAGTAGATATTCAGGAATGGATTAAGCAACCATGAAAGAAAATTAAAATGTTAGCAGTGGCTAACCTGGTCAAGGCGCAGGCAGCAGAATGGGGCTTTATTAAGCAGGAGGTGGCACAGTGTTGGTGAGCTGCCTATGTAGGGTGAGTTAGGAGGGTAGCCCTTCACACACCTGTAGTCATTAGACATAAGTACATTGTTTTCAGTATCTTGGCAAACAAAAATAAGGGTTATGTATTGTGTTAGTTTGAATATCACTTAGGCTGGTTTGGGAATTTAAGAAGCTGGAGAGCAAAGTGACTCTATTTTGAGTTCATGAAATCAGGAGAGCCCCTCCTTATTGTGGTGGAGGGGTTTGAGTACCCGAATGAACCTAGGAGCCATGTTGTCAGGGGCCTAGTGCTCCTGGTAGGGTCTCCCAAGACAAACAGGTTCTAGGTGACGGGTCAGACTAAGAGCGGTTCAAGACTCTTATGGAAGAAAAATCAAGGACCGTTACGTCGCCCGGACTGGCGTCACCGGGGCCCCACCCTGGAGCCAGGCCTGGGGTTGGGGCACGCAGGCGAGCGCCTGGTGGCCGAGTCTTTGCCTGCGGGACTCGGCCGGGCACAGCCCGAAGAAACGACGTAGGCCCACCTTCCCGTAGGCCCACCACCCGCAGGAAGGAGCATAAGGGTCCGGTGCAATGTGTTTTGGGTAGCGGTCATGGGCGGGGGCCCCGGCGACCCAAACCCTGGACAAAGAATCTGGCTTTTGGGACATGGAATGTCACCTCACTGGGGGGGAAGGAGCCCGAGCTGGTGAGGGAGGTTGAGCGGTACCGGCTAGAGATAGTCGGGCTTGCCTCCACACACAGCCTGGGCTCTGGAACCCAACTCCTTGAGAGAGGTTGGACTCTCTTCTTCTCTGGAGTGCCCCATGGTGAGAGGCGTCGGGCTGGGGTGGGCTTGCTTATAGCCCCCCAGCTCAGCCGCCATGTGCTGGAGTTTTCCCCGGTAAACGAGAAGGTTGTTTCCCTGCGCCTTCGGGCCGGGGATAGGTGTCTCAATGTTGTTTCGGCTTATGGGCCGAATGGCAGTGTGGAGTACCCAACCTTCTTGGAGACCCTGCGAGGGGTGCTGGAAGGTGCTCCGACTGGGGACTCCATAGTTTTGCTGGGGGACTTCAACGCCCATGTGGGCAACGACAGTGATACCTGGAGGGGCGTGATTGGGAGGAACGGCCCCCCGATCTGAACTCGAGTGGTGTCCTGTTGCTGGACTTCTGTGCTAGTCACAGCCTGTCCGTAACAAACACCATGTTCAAGCATAAGGGTGTCCATCAGTACACGTGGTACCAGGACACCCTAGGCCGGAGATCAATGATCAACCTTGTGATCGTGTCATCTGACCTTCGGTCGCATGTCTTGGACACTCGGGTGAAGAGAGGGGCGGAGCTGTCAACCGATCACCACCTGGTGGTGAGTTGGATCCGATTGCGGAGGAGGATGCCGGACAGACTTGGCAGGCCCAAACGTATTGTGAGGGTCTGTTGGGAACGTCTTGCTGATCCCTCTGTTAGGGGGGTCTTCAAGTCCCACCTCCGGGAGAGTTTCAACCAGATCCCGAGGGAGGTTGGGGACACTGAGTCTGAGTGGACCATGTTCTCCACCCCCATTGTTGACGCAGCCATCCGGAGCTGTGGCCGTAAGGTCTCTGGTGCCGGTCGCGGCGGCAATCCCCGAACACAGTGGTGGACACTGGAAGTAAGGGATGCTGTCAAGCTGAAAAAGGAGTCCTATCGAGCCTGGTTGGCTCAGGGGACTCCGGAGGCAGCTGAGGCATACTGGCAGGCCAAGCAAACTACAGCCGTGGTGGTCTTGGAAGCAAAAACTCGGGTCTGGGAGGAGTTCGGTGAGGCCATGGAGAAGGACTATCGGACGGCCTCGGGGAAAGTCTGGCAGACCGTTCGGCGCCTCAGAAGGGGTAAGCAGCTCTCTGCCAACACTGTTTATGGTGGAAGTGGAGAGTTGCTGGTCTCGACTGGGGATATTGTCGGACGGTGGAAGGAATACTTCGAGGAACCCTACTGACACGCCTTCTGTAGAGGAACCAGAGGCCGAGGACTCAGAGGTAGATTCATTCATCACCCAAGCTGAGGTCACTGAGGTAGTTCAGCAGCTCCTTGGTGGCAAGGCACCGGGGGTGGATGAGATTCGCCCTGAGTACCTTAAGTCTCTGGATGTTGTGGGGCTGTCTTGGCTGACACGTCTCTGCAACATAGCATGGCGGTCAGGGACAGTGCCTCTGGACTGGGCGACCGGGGTGGTGGTCCCTCTTTTTAAGAAGGGGGACTGGAGGGTGTGTTCCAACTATAGAGGGCTCACACTCCTCAGCCTCCCAGGGAAAGTCTATTCCAGAGTACTGGAGAGGAGAGTCCAACCGTTAGTCGAACCTCGGATACAGGAGGAGCAATGCAGTTTTCGACCTAGTCGTGGAACACTGGACCAGCTCTATACCCTCCACAGGGTGCTCGAGGGTTCGTGGGAGTTTGCCCAACCAGTCCACATGTGTTTTGTGGACTTGGAGAAGGCTTTCGACCGTGTACCTCATGGCATTCTGTGGGAGGTGCTCTGGGAGTACGGGGTCCGTGGCCCTCTGTTAAGGGCTGTTCGGTCTCTATATAACCGGAGCAGGAGCTTGGTTCGCATTGCCAGCTGTAAGTCAGATCTGTTCCCGGTGCATGTTGGGCTCCGACAGGGCTGTCCTTTGTCACCGGTTCTGTTCATTGTTTTTATGGACAGAATTTCTAGGCGCAGCCAGGGGCTGGAGGGAGTCCGGTTTGAGGACCACAGGATTTCATCGCTGATTTTTGCAGATGATGTTGTCCTGTTGGCCTCTTCAGGCCTGGACTTACAGCATGCACTGGGGCATTTTGCAGCTGAGTGTGAAGCGGCTGTGATGAGGGTCAGCACCTCCAAATCCGAGGCCATGGTTCTCGACCGGAAAAAGGTGGCTTGCACCCTTCAGGTTGGAGGGGAGGTCCTTCCTCAAGTGGAGGAGTTTAAGTATCTTGGGGTCTTGTTCACGAGTGAGGGAAGGATGGATCGTGAGATTGACAGACGGATCGGTGCAGCAGCAGCAGTACTACGGTCTATGTACCGGTCTGTTGTGGTGAAGAAGGAGCTGAGCCGGAAGGCGAAGCTCTCGATTTACCAGTCAATCTACGTTCCTACTCTCACCTATGGTCATGAGCTCTGGGTCATGACCGAAAGGGTAAGATCCCGGATACAAGCGGCCGAAATGAGCTTCCTCCGTAGGGTGGCAGGGCGCTCCCTTAGAGATAGGGTAAGGAGCTCTGTCACCCGGGAGGAGCTCGGAGTAGAGCAGCTGCTCCTCCACATCGAAAGGGGGCAGTTGAGGTGGCTCGGGCATCTGTTTCGGATGCCTCCGGAATGTCTCCCTGGAGAGGTGTTCTATGCATGCCCCACCGGGAAGAGGCCCCGGGGAAGACCCAGGACACGCTGGAGAGACTATGTCTTTCGGCTGGCCTGGGAACGTCTCGGGGTCCCTCCGGAAGGGCTGGAGGAAGTGGCTAGGGAGAGGGAGGTCTGGGCATCCCTACTTAGACTGCTGCCCCTGCGACCCGGCTCCGGATAAGCGGAAGACAATGAATGAATGTATGAATGAAATCAGGAGAGGCGGCACGGTGGCTTAGTGCGTTCGCCTCACACCTCCAGCGTCTTGGGTTCAAGACTCGCTCCCGCTCACTGTGTGTGTGTGTGTGTGTGGAGTTTGCATGTTCTCCTTGTGCTTGGTGGGTGTGCTCCGGTTTCCTCACACAGTCAAAAGACAAGCTTATAGGCTGATTGGAGTCTCTAAATTGCCTGTAGTGTGTGCCCTGCAATGGGTTGGCAATCTGTCCAGGGTGTATCCTGCCTTGATGCCTGATGGCACCTGAGAATATATCGGATAAGCGGTACAGACAATGGGGAAAAAAATTAAAATCAGGAGATGTTCACTAAGTCTTTCTAATTATATATCACTCTTAACAATCTTATGCCTCTTTCGTTTCGTTATGCCTTATTCATTCATTCGTCTAAAGAAAACACTTTATCTTGGGCAGGGTTGCAGTAGCCACAAGGCAGGAATACACCCTGGATGGGACACCAGTCCATACCAGATATTCATACAGTTAGTCACAGCTAGGGACAAACTGGTATAGCCATTCCACCAATTTGGCATATTTATGGTGGGTGAGAGGAAACCAGAGGACCAGAAGGAAAACCACAGTGATACTGGGAGAACATGTGAAATCCATACAGAGAATAACCTGAACTTAAGATTCCCTGGGAAAAGCCACATACTCAGAGACAGAAGGAACATCCTCATCTGAGTGTGCAGTTTCATCTTCTGATTGGTCACTGAGGAGGTCACATGGCAGTAAGCAGGCAGAGTCTGCAACCTCCAGAACAGGTGCGATGCTGGTACGCCGACTTTCTGGTCCATTCTCTGAAGGTGGTGCCAGTTTGGCTGTGTTTCCAGTTGGGCTAGTGTTCTGAAAGTCCATTGCAACGGTTCCTAGGCGATACAAAGCCACATGATGTGTTACTCTACTGAAAAGGAAAACATGAAAAAAGACCTGAAAAGGGCTTTAACTTTTATTTAGGTTAAAAACCCAAGTCAGAATGAACATGTATTTCTTTATGTCCTTTTTACTTCCTCAGTATGTTTCCATCTGATTTTCACAGTTGATAGGCACAATTACAACAAAATATACAAAAAGAATTTCTAGTCATTGTGTTTTTCTATTACTCATTGTTATGGTAAATGGCATTATTGAAAAGGTGCCAGTCAGACCCACTTTCAAACCCATTCATCTTTTTTTCTTTCTTTTTTTAAATGTACCAGTTATCACATTCGTTATCACATCTTTTCTTTATCCATATGTCCATTCTTCACACTCTGGGCAAAGTTCTATTATGTGAAAATGATTTACATAAAACATGAATCTTACCCATGCTAGCAATGATACTGTGCACAGGTAGCTCAGAGGGGCTGTTTAAAATGTTACTGTTTCTCTGTTTCTTCCTGTGATGCGTTTCCTGTCTGACGGTAAACGCAGAGTTTTCCTCCTTAGTGATGTTGATGTAGTAGCAAGTGTCTCCAGCAGCCATTAGATGACGGGGACCAGGATTCAGCAGGATTATTTTATTATCTTCTCTCTTTATTCCTATCAAACACACACCATACCTACACACACACACACACACACACACACACACACACACACACACACACACCTAACACATTTACCTAACACTGTTCCAGCTATATATGGTTATAATAATAATAATAAAGCCGCTTGACTTGATTTGACTTGATCTAGGGTTTGCGTTATGACAGGATTTCATCGCGAAAGACCATATGCCACTGTGTGCTCACTTTTTGTGTGCATGGAATGCAGCATAGGTAAAACTCTTCTTCTCAAACTCTCTGAAAAACATGCTGTCACTCAGTCGGATGTGATAGACTTCATTCCCAGAACAGCGGCCGTACATTCTCTGCCACTCCTCAGGAGACTGCTGACCTTCCCTACAGACATTAGTAACTTGTTATACTTAATATTACATGTTTATTAACCAGTAATAAAGAATTTACAAATAATGTGTAAAAAGTATATATTGAAAGTTGATTTGTGTTAATTGCAATACCTATTATGCAATATGCAATCATACACAATGCATAATGTCATAGAGATATAGGGTATGCAAGAGCCTCGGATAATGTTCACATTACTAAAATAATGACAGCTAACAACCATGCCATGGTTAAAGTCACTGAGTTTACATTATTCCCCCATTCTGATGGTTCATGTGATATTAACTGATGCTCTTCACCTGCATTGTTTCAGCTGAATATCTGCATTATTGTGCATGTGTACAGATGCAAAAAGAGGATATTATAAATATTTTAAAGATTACTAGTGTTGAGAAAATGGGCTACTTACTGTCCACGGGATGTGTGGACAAGCAGAGTGACGAGCGTGGACGTGGCCGGACATAGGCAGTTCAGAGCTAATAACGCGTACTTAAACTCCTCCTCACACACCACATGGTCTACAGAAGGAAACACACCCCTCTACTTAGAAACAAAATGGTAGACAATTATGGAGAATATTTCTTCCTCATATTCCAATCCTGTCTTCATGACACCCGGTCAGTGTTCCATAACAACATGGAAGTGATGGTCATCTTTCACACACAATCTGATCTTGGTTGCAAGTACAGCATTGATGCTTATTGATGGAATATTTATAAGGTTTTAAACAAGATAAATTATATCATCATGTATACGGCATATAGAAGAGGTTATTACTTTTATGTCACAAATTAAATGTAATATTCTTCAAACGCAAAGTAACTTATTGCTCCTGTTGCTTTTATATATAGATTCTCTGACCATTTTGACCAATTTTTCTTTGTTTTGTTTTGTAAACTTTAATCATAGAGTATCTGAATGAGCAAAGATGGTGGTATTGATTTAATTAAGGGGATATTCCAAAGCCAAAGCAACAAGAGTGCGCTAAATTGGAAATGGATTAAAACACTCACCCGCAAATTTGACGTGGAACTTGTTTTCAGGTTTAAGGATCTGGACATAGAGGGGGCAGTTTGGGGCAAAATCCTTTACAGCCCATGCTCTCAGTATCGTTTGATGATCCTGACAAAGTCAATTTAAAAACAAATAAAACAATGCAGAATGGGAACAATTCGCATAAGCTGATTCACATTAACTTGAAAATGGTAAGGATACAGGCTGGGTTAGCTTTTGTCCGTAAAATACTACATATAACCTCCAAAAACACATGGTTAATTGTTGTCATTTCTTCACAACTAACTTCCAATACTCACTTGATTATTATTTTATGTGTATGATCGTCAAAAAAGGACACATATTAATGAAAATAATCTTGTTGATAATCTTTTTGTATTAAATTTCACAATGAATGCTGTGATAAAAATGTAAAGGTTCTTGGTAATGGTCATTTGTATCCTAATGTTATTGCTTATAGCATCCAGAGACTGGTGAATGTAATGTAATTATAACTGTAAACATCTTAATTTGGTAAAGAATTAATAAACAGTACAGCATATATATGGAGAATCTTTCTAATTCATCTCGTGTCTCAGTCGAATCAAGACATGACAGCTTGATGTCCTTATTAATCAGTGTGACTATCACTAAGGAGTCAGTTATTATTTCTTATTTCCTATTTTTTATATTATAATCAGTCACATGGATCAGTAAGAACTGAGACTGATCTATATCTATTCTTACTGCAGCCATTCGATCCGCTTCATTCCTGCTGCTGAGAATAAAACAAGCCTCTGCATCATCCATCCTACAGCAGCAAACAGGGAAAAAGACGTCAGCACAACACAACAATCATAGCAATATAAACACAGAAGGCTCACCGACAATCACCTAGTCAGAGTTAGAAATAACACATCAGGGGGCAAAATTGCAGTGACAAACTGAACCAGTGACAGCATTCACTGAACAGGTGGACACACACACACGCAGAGAAATGTCTATTATACAGAAAGGCCTTGGATGCTAAAAATTCTTCACTGTTATTAACATTTCATGGCTCTAACACCATGGCAACAGATGAAAGAGAGAAAGAACAAATATAGGAATGAGAAATAGAGAGTGGAAATTGAGGAGAGAGAGAACATAGAAAAAAGGATGAAGGACCATAAAGCTGAGCATTTTCCTAATAAAAGGGATCCATGTAGGAAACTTAGAACCTTTATCAATGCATAGAGTATGTTCAAGAACTCCACTGAAGGGGTCCATTTTTAGGAGGCACCTTTTTTGAGCATAGAAACCTGATCGAATGTTATGTGGAGCTGTAATTCCGCTGACGATGCAGCTGTCACTCACTTGGCTCGAAGAAGGTCCTGGTTTTTAAGGGCGGAACCTTGCAGGTATATGACCCTCTGAGACCAGAGTGGAATCTGCAGAACTCTTCTAACTTGACTGTCAGCCTCACATGGGCACAGGATCACCACATAATAATCCTACACACAAACACACACACACACACACACACAAACACACACACACACACACAAGAGAGTTGAGTGGTGTCAGGAGTGGACATAGACTGTCTAAGAGGCAGGAGTGGAACAAATAAAAGGCCCGAATGGCATTAATTCTTGTTTCTTTCTACTACTGAAGCACCCTACAGATTTCTTGTAAGTAGCAGCACATCATCTTGCTTTCTCACATGTAGAGAATCCTGCATCTCCTTTTCTCCATTGGAATGCCACCCTTTATAGTAGTTCATCATAGAGAGCATCTCATCACACTTTTTCCACTGTAAGAGCTCTTTTGTGAGCTCATTTCTACCAAAGGTACAGGGTTACTAGTGAATACTGTTAAATGTAAACACGAATAACCTTTTCTGAAGTTTTACTTAGCAAAATATCCCCACAAGCCCCACAAGCATTGTCTAAGTGATGTATGAAGACCGCATTTGTTGCTAAAAAGGATAAACCAACATGAGGACAAGAGAGCTGTTGATGGGAAAAATGCAAGTCATTTTAAAGCTGAAAAAGTGGGAAAACCAACCATAGTTTTGGACGTACAGGTACCCAATACAATAATTTGGAACATCCTGAAAAAGAATGAAACCACAGGTCTTTTGACAGCAAGACTTTGAACAGGTTGGCCTAGGACAACAACAGCAACTGATGACAGAAACATCATGAGCGCAGCAAAGAAAATACAAATACAACAGGCAGTGGCATCACCAACAGCCTCCACAGGGCCTGGGTGAAGGTATCCACTGAGCAGAAACATACTACAAGATGCAACCACTCATCAGCAGTAGCAGCAGTATCAGAAGGCCAGATAGGAATTCGTAAAAAAATAAATAAATAAATACAGAGATGAGGATGAAAACCTCTGGAATTAAAATAAACCTCTACCAAAGTGATGGAAAGGCCAATGTGTTGAGAGTGAAAGGATTTTCACATGACCCAAAAAACACTACATTTTCAATACAATACTGCTCTAATACTTTTGCTCACCCTGTGTGGTTTGCATTATTTAATATGTTTAGATGTAAATATCATCAAATGAAAGCTAAAATTCTGAATTATCATTGGATATTCATCTTTTGATCTCAAACCCAAATGGCCTTGCCATTTTTATCTGTAGATATTTTAAAGAGAGAGACAGAGAGAGAAAGAGAGAGAGAGTAGTGCAGTTGTGTCATTTTTTTCCTGTACTCTGTCGTCTTCAATAAAAGGTATTGATGCAGTACAGTTGTGTTACATAAACCTAAAAAATATATTGCATAGCAGTAGCTTGCTTCATCTCAGAAGAACCTTTCTTACCTGTGTGTGTGGGTGAGCGTAGAATTCATTGAGGAAGTCCATGAGTAAGTCAATTTTAAGGGAGCTGACGCAGAGCACAACATGTTTCTCTGTCTGTGCGCGATGTCTGCTGTAGTTTCCTCCAGACTTCTGCCTCTCCATCCACAGATAAATCAGTTCTTCAAACTTCATAGAGAGAGAGAGAGAGAGAGAGAGAGAGAGAGAGAGAGAGAGAGAGAGAAGTGCAATAGACATAATTCATTGAAAGGCAATTAATATAAAAAAAAAAATATGTTGATGTGGTAGCTTAGTGGTTAAGGTATTGGGCCCCTGTTGGGCCCCTGAGCAAGGCCCTTAACCCTCAGTTGTATAAAATGAGATAAAATGTAAGTCGCTCTGGATAATAACACCTTAAAATATAACACACATTAGGGCAAGTGTGTATTCCACATTGGTTACACATTATGTACTTTCCATGATTATCTCACATCTTTACATTTATTCTATCAAAAAGTCTTAGTAATTGCTTTAGGAAAAAGTTTAACAGGGAAAATGTGTAAATGTAGCCAGACAGATAAATGGGGAAAGTAATAAAATTTTAATATTTTAAACGGTAAATTAATATTTTGCTTTTTTTTAAAGTTAAAACTATTGAGTATATATCTATCCATTTTTCTATTCTCTGTACTATTTGCTTCCATCTACTCTTTTGCTCCCTACACAGAGTTGCATTGAGTCTGGAGTCTATTCTTGGAGGTCTTGGAGACACAAGGTGTGTATGGGATGCCAACACATCATAGGGCATAACTGCATACACACCCACACACCCATTCACACACTACAGACAATTTAGAGATGGGAAAAAGCATACGATGAATGTCTTTGGAGAACCTGGAGAAAACCTCTGGAGCACATTGAGAACATGCACATGCACATGGAAAACCTGATCAGTAAATTATCATTTAAGAGAGAGGGACAGAGGATCATAGTGAGCAGGGGTTACATTAAAAAATGAGTTTGGAAGAGAGAATGAGAGAAGTTTCTGTGTTTGTGTGTGTGGGCACATTTGCATCTCCTGACCTGTAAGGGAAGCACCACCAATGCAACACAGATCATCACCACCACAAGCAGCTGTGAAGGCCATATCTGAGGCGTCACATCACCAAAACCCACCGTGGAAAAAGTGACAATGCAAAAATAAAGAGCATTAAAGAGAGAGAGGCGGTTTCTCCCAGCTCTCTCCAAATGCTGTATCCCACACGTGCTGGAAAAGACACACATGCACACACAGAAACACTGTCAGACAGTAGAACTGGGACAAGAAGCATCCACAAACTTCCCAGTAAAACACTTTTGCTAATGCACATATACAACAACAATAAAAAAAATATCTTAGTGAAGTCTTGCTTACTAACAATGTACATACACACAGGTTTTTCCCTTGTTTGCATCCTCTTAATGACTTCATATTTCATCTACATATTTCATAAGTGCAAACTTCAGTCATTTATACCACTTTAATTTCACATTAATGCTCTGTGGTCAAAGTGGCCTGAACATAAACAATGAATATGACTTTGTTAACATTTCCGAGAAACCAAATCATATTCCCATATAAATGGGATTTAATTGATATTGTTGCACAAAGCCACCAAGGGATATAGTGGTTATTATTTTAATAAGACTTGCCTCCAAATGAATATATTTAGGCCATGAGATACCAATGAATTGTGTAACCTAATCACCTGGCTTAATCTGCTATGGAAATATAACTGCCTCCAGTTAATTATTTGACTTAAATGGGTAAAAAGTCACTATAGGTATAGGTCACACAAGGTATATAAAACACTATCGCAGTTATCTTAAGATAATCTTAAGACATGCCCATAAAATATAAAAAAAACATCTTGAGAACCTTATTCAGCATGATCTGGGGATATTTAAAATCTTTAAGTAACTTTAACTTGCATGAAGTGACTCTAGCATTCAGGTGTAACTGCTGACTCTATGTTCATATATACATTTTTAGCTTTAAGATTCTAAACTCAAGGCCACACCTTAAATAATGACTACCACTCTGTAATATTGTACCACTTTGACCCAAACTGAACCTAAGGGCTTAACACAGGTTTCTTTCAGTGTGTGTGTCCTGCTGTTTAGAGTGAGAAATACAGACCAACCCAGTGAAGACGAGGCAGAGCAGCGTGCAGATAAGTATCAGGACCTGGTTAAACATGGCAGAGTGTGTCCTCTGGATGGCTCGGTGTAAGTCATTCTGAAACCCAAACATGTTATTTTATTATTTATGCCATTTGTAAATTATAAGTGTTTCCAAAGTCTGCAAGTCATTTTTGTTACCACAGAACCTCTGAAGTCTCAACAGAGTTTGATGGCACATTACAAACCAACAATACCAAAAAAAAAAAACCCTCAAAGATCTGAGTCTAATGTCAACATGTCTAATGTTTAATACTGAACTAACACCAAAGTCTGCAAATTTGTTGATCCCATGTGAAAGAAAACCTTGACGTTCCTGTAATGCAAATAATCAGTAGCTGTATAATGCTTGGTCTCTAAAGCTGTGTACTTTAATACACTATATTATGTTTTCTGATAACATCCATTCAAATATAGATAAGACTTAACATTTTTGTCTGTCATCCCATATTGGATGCTGTGTGCTATTTGCTTTTGTTTTGGAAGTCCGCTCAATACATGAATTTGCATGTCCGATGAAGCACATTTAGAAGAATATATCCTGAAAAGGAGACAGTGAGCTCTGATCATTCATTGCCTGTGACACCTCTGTGACCATCTCAGAACTGATAACTATATAATATATCAGCATAATGTTCACAGATCAACTCAATTAATTATAGCCTACCCACCCTGATCATGATCTGACATGATCTGCTATCCCCGGTATAATCACATGCTTATACACTTAAACATGCACTTTGGTATTGCAGACTTAACAAGGCTGTAATTCAACCTTCAGAAAGAAGAAAAAGAAAACACATACAGCTACTACAAGATCTTCTGAAGAATCAGATCTATCTTTAAAAAGCAGTCTGATAACCAGAACTGTACTGAAAGCTCATTATATTAGTTATCTAGCTAACTAGCTCATATACTTGATTTTTCCAATGAAATGAATCAAATTAATAATAAAATTATCACAGTTTTTTTTTTCTGTAGGCCTGCAAGTAATCGTTGTTGATGAGTGAATTCTTTCTTAGTAGCTGTTAGTATTAGAGATTATCTATAATTTTTTGAGTGGATTATCCATTTGTACATTTTGTGTATTGCTTATCTTACACAGCATCACAGAGAGCCTGAAGGACTGATTGCAGGGGCATCACACAAACTACAGGCAATTTTTGAATGCTTTGTTGCTATGTCTACAATGGCATCTAAAAGGTTTTTCCATGCTGATTCCATTACCATGTTCAACAGCAGTCTCTGTCAGATGGCATGCGTCACTCTAACCTACGTGAGTGGAAGTGGATAGTGAAGTGCAACCTGTGGCACAGTCACAACCTTTCACAAAGTGCAGCATGTTACGATGGAATTTGCCACAATGGACAGGATCAGTCAGAATTTCTTTGGGAGAAGTCAAAGAGCCGCACACACTAAACTATTACCTCCTTTACCATTTACACACACACACACACACACACACACACACACACACACACACTCACACACACTCACACACACATACACACATGTATAGTGACGGCAGAGCCTGCACCAGCACCTACAAGCGGCATAACACAGCTCCTCTTGTGACTACCGCCCGGGTGCTGAAGGGACAGCTCCACTTTAGCACCCCTCTGTTGTAGAAAGCAGAGGAGCACTTAAGCGGCCAAACAGAGCGATGACCCAAACTCTTCACTCTCCAGGAGAAGAAGGGAGAGCTTAATGGTTCACTGCATTCTCAGGGAGGTGAGTTAACTTTCCATTGGCCTCTAAACTTATGCATGTTTCCTCCTTGTCCCCAAATCCAATAGAGGAGACCAAAGACGATGTTCCCTGAACCTGCTGCATCCTTCTAGCTTCCTGGGTCCCACCTTGCTGCCACTTCTCACTGCCTGTAACTCACCTCTTCACCTGGTGAATAAAAGGCTCTCACCTCTGCACCTTTTCCCCACTTCCTTTATTTTGTAAAATAAAACAGCACTTTTTCAATCACCACTCTTGTCTCTGGAGTGTCTGTGTTCTGCCGTTGCAGCTTGAGTGACTAGCTGCTAATATACGCCGATCAGCCATAACACTATGAGCACTGACAGGTGAAGTGAATAACACTGATTATCTCCTCATCATGGCACCTGTTAGTGGGTGGGATATATTTGGCAGCAAGTGAACATTTTGTCCTCAAAGTTGATGTGTTAGAAGCAGGAAAAATGGGCAAGCGTAAGGATTTGAGCGAGTTTGACAAGGACCAAATTGTGATAGCTAGACCACTGGATCAGAGCATCTCCAAAACTGCAGCTCTTGTGGGGTGTTCCCGGTCTGCAGTGGTCAGTATCTAGTGGCCCAAGGAAGGAACAGTGGTAAACTGGCGCCAGGGTCATGGGCAGCCAAGACTCATTGATGCATGTGGGGAGTGAAGGCTGGCCCGTGTGATCCGATCCAACAGACGAGCTACTGTTGCTGAAATTGCTGAAGAATTTAATGCTGGTTCTGATAGAAGTAATGTTATGCCTGGTCATTGTATTTGTAACTGTTCCTTGTCCACTGTAATGTCGACAGCCGTCTTGAAATTTTTTTCTTGTCCAGCATCGGTGCCTGGTAGCCCCACCCTTCTTCAGCTACATAAGCAAAGTTGTGCAAAGCAAAGCAAAGTGTTGAGTGTATGAAGTGTCCAACATACGAGCTACTGTTGCTCAAATTGCTGAAGAAGTTAATACTGGTTCTGATAGAAAGGTGTCAGAATACACAGTGCATCACAGTTTGTTATGGGGCTGCATAGCCGCGGACCAGTCAGGCTGCCCATGCTGACCCCTGTGCACCGCCAAAAGCGGCAACAATGTGCATGTGAGCATTAGAACTGGATCATGGAGCTATGCAAGAAGGTGGCCCAGTCGGACGAATCATGTTTTCTTTTACATCATGTGGATCGCCGGGTGAAACTCGCAACTTACAGGACTTAAAGGATCTGCTGCTAACAACTTGGTACCAGATACCACAGCACACCTTCAGGGATCTAGTGGAGTCCATGCCTTAATGGGTCAGGGCTGTTTTAGCAGCGAAAGGGGGACCAACACAATATTAGGCAGGTAGTCATAATGTTATGGCTGATCAGTGTATAGTAGATATGGTAGAAACCACAGAGAGAGAGATGGCATTATAGATAAGATGTTATAGATAAAAGTTTATTTATTTACTTGGTTGTCTCCACTGGTGGTCATACAAAAAAGCTTTTTATACATATCTCACATGGATTTTATTGTGAGGAAGTCAGTGGTTTAAAACTCATCACAGAGAGCTTTGGGAAGACTGAGCTCCCATTTCTTGACCATGTCCCATTTCCAATTTCTGTTTCCGGCTTCTGTCTGGCAAGTACTGTTGTTTTCAAAACCTTCCAACAAACTGCCAACATAGAAAGTAAAGGTCTTTGCATCCAAGTTCCTTTGTTAGTGAGTTTCGACACACAGCCTGAGCAACTTCACATGCTGTGAACAACATACAGTGGGGCAAGTTCTCCCACTTAAAAAGATGAGAAAGGCCTGTAATTTTCATCATAGGTACACTTCAACTATGAGAGACAGAACGAGAAAAAAAATCCAGAAAATCACATTGTCTGATTTTTAAAGAATTTATTTGCAAATTATGGTGGAAAATAAGTATTTGGTCACCTACAAAAAAGCAAGATTTCTGGCTCTCACAGACCTGTAACTTCTTTAAGAGGCTCCTCTGTCCTCCACTCGTTACCTGTATTAATGGCACCTGTTTGAACTCGTTATCAGTATAAAAGACACCTGTCCACAACCTCAAACAGTCAGACTCCAAACTCCACTATGGCCAAGACCAAAGAGCTGTCAAAGGACACCAGAAACAAAATTGTAGACCTGCACCAGGCTGGGAAGACTGAATCTGGAATAGGTAAGCAGCTTGGTGTGAAGAAATCAACTGTGGGAGCAATTATTAGAAAATGGAAGACATACAAGACCACTGATAATCTCCCTCGATCTGGGGCTCCACGCAAGATCTCACCCCATGGGGTCAAAATGATCACAAGAACGGTGAGCAAAAATCCCAGAACCACACGGGGGGACCTAGTGAATGACCTGCAGAGAGCTGGGACCAAAGTAACAAAGGCTACCATCAGTAACACACTACACCGCCAGGGACTCAAATCCTGCAGTGCCAGACGTGTCCCCCTGCTTAAGCCAGTACATGTCCGGGCCCGTCTGAAGTTTGCTAGAGAGCATTTGGATGATCCAGAAGAGGATTGGGAGAATGTCATATGGTCAGATGAAACCAAAATAGAACTTTTTGGTAAAAACTCAACTTGTCGTGTTTGGAGGAGAAAGAATGCTGAGTTGCATCCAAAGAACACCATACCTACTGTGAAGCATGGGGGTGGAAACATCATGCTTTGGGGCTGTTTTTCTGCAAAGGGACCAGGATGACTGATCCGTGTAAAGGAAAGAATGAATGGGGCCATGTATCGTGAGATTTTGAGTAAAAACCTCCTTCCATCAGCAAGGGCACTGAAGATGAAACGTGGCTGGATCTTTCAGCATGACAATGATCCCAAACACACCGCCCGGGCAACAAAGGAGTGGCTTCGTAAGAAGCATTTCAAGGTCCTGGAGTGGCCTAGCCAGTCTCCAGATCTCAACCCCATAGAAAATCTTTGGAGGGAGTTGAAAATCCGTGTTGCCCAGAGACAGCCCCAAAACATCACTGCTCTAGAGGAGATCTGCATGGAGGAATGGGCCAAACTACCAGCAACAGTGTGTAAAAACCTTGTGGCGACTTACAGAAAACGTTTGACCTCTGTCATTGCCAACAAAGGGTATATAACAAAGTATTGAGATGAACTTTTGTTATTTACCAAATACTTATTTTCCACCATAACTTGCAAATAAATTCTTTAAAAATCAGACAATGTGATTTTCTGGATTTTTTTTTCTTATCCTGTCTCTCATAGTTGAAGTGTACCTATGATGAAAATTACAGGCCTCTCTCATCTTTTTAAGTGGTAGAACTTACACAATTGGTGGCTGACTAAATACTTTTTTGCCCCACTGTATCCCTCGCTAAACTTTTGTCTTGGCACCCCGTTAACACAAAACCACATGTACGACTTTTCATTCACTGTTTCTATTAAAAAACAAAGGGACTTTGTAGCAAACCATTCAACAGAAACATGAGAAAACAAACTACTACAAAGATGAACATTCTGGTGCTAAACCATTCATGTTAGCTTCATTGTCTGGATAGGAAAGCCGAGATTCTGTTAGCTTAGTCAGCCTTTCAAGGTACCCTGCTAGGTACTTGCTTCAGGAGATGAACTGTGGAGTGAAAAGCCCACATTGATCCAGCACCTTCTCTCACATTTACAGCAATACCTATTATAAGTACCTCACCAAAGACCTTTTTTGCTACACAAAGACAGAATGTGACCAGTCCAGGTGCTTTTTAAGAATGGTTTTACTTAGAATGAGAAGTGGACAGGTATGAAAAAAACATGTATTTCGCTTGTCAGCATGTCTGGCAGACTTCCTGTCATGGATGGCAGCTCATCAGCTGAAAATAAATCCCAGCAAGACTGAGCTACTGTGTATCCCTAGAGATGAATGTAAATAATTCGTAATTTCCCTGGACAATTCTCATATAACACCATCTGACACTACATACAACCATGCAGTAGTTCCAGACAGCCCATTATCCTTCTCACCTTACTTTGTTAAACTGATAATAGAATACAGGTTTATCCTTTACAATACCAACAAGATCTGGTCATTTCGTTCCACAGAGGTTACTCTAGTACTTGTTCAGTCTCTTGTCATCTTGAGACTACTGACGTCTGCCCCTGTGTGTCATCTGACTTTTTCCACTGATCACGGATGCATCTTCTAGATTAGTTTTCAATATCCCTGGGTTTTACCACATCATGCTACTGCTGCTCTCCCTCCACTGGCTTCCTGTAGCTGCCTGCATCAGATTTAACACACTGATTCTTGTCTACAAAGTCTAAAATGAACCAGCTGACCCTTACATCAATTCACTGTACAACAGACCCAATCTATTCTTCTGTACTAAACTCTATCACGACTCGACTGGATCCACCATCCCTCAAAGGTCATAGAAGACATATCACAACTCTTCTATGTTCTGGCTATTGAATATCCCCATTTTTAAATCCACTAGTGATGAAAAATCTGGCATCCCAGATGCACGAACTACACATTTTAATAATGTTCAGTTCAATTCAATACAATTTTATTTGTATGGTGCTTTTAACAATGGACATTGTCTCAAAGCAGCTTTAAGACAGCAGCAAGTGAACATTTTGTCCTCAAAGTTGATGTGTTAGAAGCAGGAAAAATGGGCAAGTGTAAGGATTTGAGTGAGTTGACGAAAAGCCAGATCGTGATGGCTAGAGGACTGGATCAGAGCATCTCCAGAACTGCAGCTCTTGTGGGGTGTTCCCGGTCTGCAGTGGTCAGTATCTATCAAAAGTGGTCCAACAAAGGAACAGAGGTGAACCGGCGACAGGCCAAGGCTCATTGATGCACATGGGGAGCGAAGGCTGGCCCGTGTGATCCGATCCAACAGACGAGCTATTGTTGCTGAAACTGGGCAATGTTCTGCTGGAAATCCTTGGGTTCTGGCATCCATGTGGATGTTACTTTGTACCACCTACCTAAGCATTGTTGCAGACCATGTACCCTGTTTTGGCAGCAAAAGGGGGACCAACACAATATTAGGCAGGTGGTCATAATATTATGGCTGATTGGTGTATATCTTAAATCAAACCAGTAAAATATACCTAAATGACCTATAGACATCTGCAAGCTACCCTTATAGTGGTCACTGTACACAATTTATAACACACACATTCACAAACACACACACACACACACGCACACACACACACACACACGCACACACACACACACACACACACACACACACAAAAGAAAGTCTCAAAGATTTCTGAACAAAATCAAAATAAGAAGCACATAGATGCACACACACACTTACAATCATGTTTTCCAGAGCATGCTTGGCCAGCCAGCAGTTCAAAAAGACGGGGATAAAGAGGTTCCTCAGAGTCGGCCAGAAGATCTGCAAATAGAGAGCAGAGATTGTCATGAAGGGTCAGCAGAAGTCATAAAGGTCATGATTTATTTTAATGTCTAAAGAGAGCTGTGACAATCAGAACTGGTTACCGTGATTATGAAGGGGACAGTATTTAACATTTCCAGTAAGAATGCCACCTGGAATATTTGCTCCCAGATGTTACCCTGAATAACAAATACACACAAACACACACAAGTAACAATAATGACAATCAGTATCTCGCCCTTAATGTAATACTCACCTTTCATATATATATATATACATATCTTTTATAGCAGTAGCTGTATTTGTCCAGAACAAATGCTGAATAAACATGGACAATATGGCCACCAATATTAGGATATTTGGGATATTATTGCAAAAAATAAAAAAAAGTCAGTAAAATAGTGTGGAAAAATTGCTTTGACAACAATTACACATATAATATTCCTTCATTTAATTCATTCCACTGCTTGCAGATGCTCCTGGTATGCTTGTCCAAGTTTATTTGGTTTGTTATTTAACGGTGACTCAACACCTTTTTGGAATTTGTCTTCAGTGTCAGCATTAAGCCTACTCTCTACACTCTTCACAGTGTCTGCTTCTTGTTATGTGTCATGAGCACAAGTGACTCATACTTACCAGGGTTCCACTGCAAGCTTTTTGCTAAGAAACACTCATGCTTGTATCTTGTGAGAAAGAGGAGCACACAGACAAATCCGCGAGCATAAATCTGTTAAACGCTAATTCATTTGGACAGATGTCATCAGACAGTGAACTGGAAAACTTTATTAGACTTACTTGCCTAAAATAGACAATCAAGTTCTGTCTGAATAGCTATTAACTCTCAGACCACACGGATCAATCTGATGACTCATGCTGGTAGGCAAATGCTAATTTCCAGCTTCCTTATATGAACTGATTGAAAAATATTTGAGATTTTTTTTAAATTGCCTTACTGTGTCTATCGTGTTGCATTAGTAATGGTAATTAAAACATTTTTCACATCTAGTATTTAGCAACTTGCCATTTCTTTTCAGCAGGAATAATATTAATCTGTTAATTATGAATAACAAAGAGTCGCCCGGTTCACTGGTGTAATGCAAAAAGTCTGACTTGAATCAGGCAACAACTTTATAAAACTTGAACTGAACAACACCAAGGGCTGTATTTAGAGCTGAATTATGCAAATATACTGAAATATAGTGCGGAGTTAATAAGGAAATCATACACATCAGTATTCAGACCTCAGGTGTAACTATGAGCTTGAGAATTTGTGCACGTGAGGGAATTAAAAACAGCAGCATATCTCAGTTATATACATTTTTTCTTGCACAAGAAAAAGAGCAAGTCCAGCTTCACTGTCTCGCATTCTGATGTAACCACAATGTTACCCTGAAAATAACTGGGCAGTAAATACACTCCAAAAACCTATGGAATATCCAGTACTTCCATTATTTTGTGATAAAAAGCAAAAGTACAGCAAATTTTTTGGCAGATTTGAGCCGAGATGCACCATGTGCCATCTTCATGACGCCCTCAGCCGAAACCCTCTTCAATTCACGAGTACAGCTATGATAGAAAGTAACTTCATATGTGCCTTTATTGGCAGTAGTTTAAATCAAGGATCCTGTGCTTATAATTTCACAATGTTAACTAGATGTCCACAAAAAATTTCAAGTTCCATTACAAACTTTGAAAAATACTGCGGCAAAATCAAGCAATTTTGCATCAATCAAAAAACTCTCCAAAATCCTGACGGGACTGAATATTCATTCATTGTCTACCGCTTATCCGAACTACTCTCAGGTCACGGGGAGCCTGTGCCTATCTCAGGCGTCATTGGGCTTCAAGGCAGGATACACCCTGGACGGAGTGCCAACCCATCGCAGGGCACACACACACACTCTCATTCACTACGGACAATTTAGAGATGCCAATCAACCTACAATGCATGTCTTTGGACTGGAGGAGGAAACCGGAGTACCCGGAGGAAACCCCCGAGGCACGGGGAGAACATGCAAACTCCACACACACGGCGGAGGCAGGAATCGAACCCCCAACCCTGGAGGTGTGAGGCAAACGTGTTAACCACTAAGCCACCGTGCCCCGGGACTGAATACTATCACATATTATTTGAAGACACTACTTATCTCAAGGAGCAAATTTCATATGGATAAAATTTTGAATTGAATGTGAGATGTACTGTATGTGGAGCAGATAAGTTGCTGGTCAGCTGATCTTTCAAACTGTGGACATGCTCAGTCGAGCACGTTTAGCTCTGGAGATTAAAATAAAATGGATGCAGTCACTTGCTGTAACCCTTTACAATCGATACAGCTTTTTTCACCCAACACCTAAGCCTGACATTTTTGGCACTGTTTTTAGTCCTTTGTGCCAAAGAATAGGAAACCATATTGTTAAATTAATCCATATATTCAGTGATTAATGAAATAATTACAACTATATAGAAATTTACTGGCAATATGCTAGACTCATATGAGATGCTTATTTAAATGCTTGCCTTTTTCTCATTCATATTCTCTCTGGCCGCTTTATAAGTAACACCTCTACACCAGCCCATTCATGCAATTACCATCCAATCATGTAGTAGCAGCATAATGCATAAAATCATGCAGATACAACCTAAGAGCTTTGGTTAATGCACACAGATAAATTAATTGATTTCCATGAATTTGACTGTGGCATGGATGTTGTGACCAGGCACCTGGGATTGAGTATTTCAGAAACTCCTGATCTCCTGGGATTTTCACACACAGTTTACACAAAAAGAGGAGAATAAAAAACACACATGGAGTGAGTGGCAGGTTTGTATGGAGGAAATGCCTTGCTGATGAGAGGGGTTTTAGGAGATCATCCAGACTGGGTCGAGCTTGCAGGAAGGTGACTCAAATACATCTTACAAAATAATAATCCGTAAAGGATCTCAGAATGGATCACACTTAGTTCCGTTCCTGTTAATCAAGAACAGGGATGTTTAAGAGACTACAGAGGGCATAGGTACATCTAAACTGGACAGCTGAATATTAAAACAATGTCATCGAATTTCATAAAGTTTTTACATAACCCAAATAAACATAAACTTCAGCGTGATTTTCTGTGGTTGCAACAGATTTTCAGACAGTATTGCTAGATTCAGCAATATTCAGACATACTGATACAGTATGCTCCTATGTTAAGGGGTTTTACAGACTCCCAGTGGCAGGCAAAGAAACAACGGCAGAGCAGAAAGCAGGATCGACTGAGAAGTCAGATGACCTTTCATTCATGCTGGGAAGGAGCAAGGAGGAGCAGAAAGCCTCCTGAGATGTGGAATGCTGTTTAATCAATATAGAATAAACCAGTCATCTAATGTCAGTCTCAAAACAGTTAACGCACCCATCCAAACTTTTCACCCATCACTTTTGCTAAACACTTTTGTAGCAGACAAATGTCAACCTGTCATCTAACCTTTGATATAGTTATCAAAACCTACAATAACTTTTCTATACCCCTCACACAAATTAGAGAAATCTTTCTAGAGAAGACTGTTTTTCAAACACAATATATATAGTACTCACATTCACATTAACTTAATAATATAAAGCAAACAATACAAGAAGTGCAATCTGCTAAACTATTCACACAACTATGTACTATTGGTATATATATATATTTTTTAAAAAGACTTGCTTCCGAATGTGTCTGAGCCTGAAGAAGAAAAAAGGAGAAAGAGTGGTGAGAGAAGAGTTGTACGATTAATACAAGGTAATAGGAGGAGTTATTGGGAGAGAAAGAGATGATTACAGATGATTAGAGATGATTACAGAAGCATGGAAGAGGAAAAATGAGATGGGGTTAGGGTTCGGGTTAGACAGAGAGGATAAGTTAAGAAGAGGAGAGCAGAGAGAAAAGATATGAGAAATGAGGATATAAGATTTGAGATATTGAGGCACTTTTTGATGGCTTGGGACAATGTACAATTCTACTATCGCTAATGCATAAACAAAAGGTTAAAAGCCATATTTACAAATGGTGTTTCTATCACCATATTCTCCCTTTCTGAATCCTGTTGAGTTTCTCTCTTCCTGGAGATGGACAGTATATGAAAGCAAGCCATGTGACAGACTGATGACTGCACACCAGTGCACAAAGCGAGGTCCCTGGACTCTGACCTCAAGTCACGTTCCTCCACACCAAACTCGCTCATCCGTGTCTTTATGGATCTTGCATTGTGCACTGGTGTGCAGTCATGTTGGAACAGGAAGCGGACATCCCCAAACTGTTCCCACAAAGCTGGGAGCATGAAATTGTCCAAAATGTCTTGGTATGTTGAAGCATTAAGAGTTCCATTCACTGGAACTAAGAGGACAAGCCCAACCCCTGAAAACAACCCCTGAATTCAGTGATTTAGAGGGGTGTCCCAAAACATTTGGCAATATCGTGTATGTCAGACATGATCTTGCTTCATTTTTCACCAGGTGCATTGGGTGAAAAATCCTGTTAGGTTATTTGCAAGAAATTCCGCTTTCTAAAGCCTTTATATAAAGCAAAGAAAGACAAATGCATGTCAGTGTAATATGCAGTGGAACTGTCCGATGAATACGTTTTATATTTAGTGTATATTTAACTGGATGAATTATTTAAGTATTGTTTTTTAAAATAAAAATGTTAAATTTGGAGACACACACACAGGTAAAAAGACCATGCACTCCAAAATGGGCAAAAAAGGAAAGTATGAAAAAACAAAGCAAGGTTTATACAAGGAAAATAGCTAGGAAGTGAGCTAGGGAATAAAGCTTAGAGAAGCTTAGAGAAGCAAAAGCTTGAAATATTCAGAAATACCGAAGCTAAACAAGATCATTGAAGTAGGGGTGAGAACCATGATTAGGCAGGGAGGTAGAGCAGTGAGTTGGTGTGGTGGTTAAAAGAGAAATGGTGATTATGAAAATATGAGAAGAAAGCAGTATTTCAATTTACAGCAGAAATGGCACCAAGCTGCGAAAATAAGAGTGTGTTTTAGTGGCTGTGTTCATTGTTTTGAGAGTACAGACTTGAAAAATATGTCATATTACTGAGAAAAAGTAAATAATATTAAATAAATAAGTAAAGCAGGGTAGGCTGCACTCACCAAAATCTGGTCTTGCACAAAAGTAACAATTTAAAATCTGTTATTGTTAAATTCGACTTCGTCACAAAATTAAAAAAAAATATAAATAAATAATAGCAAGATGTCGGGGGGGGGGGGGGGGGGGGGCACGGTTACGGGCACGGGGCACGGTGGTTAGCACGTTTGCCTCACACCTCCAGGGTTGGGGGTTCGATTCCCACCTCTGCCGTGTATGTGGAGTTTGTATGTTCTCCCTGTGCCTTGGGGGTTTCCTCCGGGTACTCCGGTTTCCTCCCCCGGTCCAAAGACATGCATTGTAGGTTGATTGGCATCTCTAAATTGTCTGTAGTGTGTGATTGTGTGAGTGAATGAGAGTGTGTGTGTGCCCTGCGATGGGTTGGCACTCCGTCCAGGGTGTATCCTGCCTTGATGCCCAATGACGCCTGAGATAGGCACAGGCTCCCCGTGACTCGAGAATAGTTTGGATAAGCGGTAGATAATGAATGAATGAAGATGTCATTTGGCCCAAAATTGCCTTGCACGAAGCAGCTGAATGAACCATGAAATAAATCACCTCAGTTACTGTGTGAGGTAAAACAATTAGCTGATGCAAGCACGTGGCAAAACTGGCAACACATTACTATTGCACAACTCATAACTAGGCAGAGAAGTTCATCATTAATTCTTTCTAATGACTGAAGGGTTACTGAGTTCTTCAGCGATTCATGATTCGTATTACACATGGAAATTCATTATGAAGTGCTGAAGCATTAGTGTTTTGGTTATTTGAAAGTAAATTATTTGGAAAATGATTTTTCCTTATCATTTTTGTCCTTTTCTTTTTGTAGACACTGAATGGATAAATAAAAACAATAGGTCTCTGAGGAGTATTAGAATATCTAATATAGACATTTATATTCTAGACACTGAACTATTAAAACAGATATTAAATCTCCAGGAGGAAGGTAAGACATATAAAAGAGCTAGCTGTTCTGCAGGAGAAATGTAAGACTCGGTATTTACCAATAATAGTAATAGTTCTAAGCTGTTTATAGGAATAGGATAAGTGTAAATGAAGGGCGACTCATTTGCTCCTGCTTAGTTACCAACTCATAGTTACCTATGAGTTGTAGAACTGCTAAATATGATTTGTATATTATAAGGAACTAAATGTTGACCAGAGAATGGCTATTTTTTGTTTGTTTGTTTATTCTCATGCTATTTCAGGTTTATTTTACAGGTAATTTATTCTACATTTATTGTTTATATACATACAAAATATATATATATATATATATATATATATATATATATATATATATATATATATATATATATATATATATAGAGAGAGAGAGAGAGAGAGAGAGAGACGCACACACAAACACACACACGCACACACACGCCCCACACACACACACACACACACACACACACACACACACACACACACACACACAAAATACCTTGTAGCTGAGGTACATGAGCAGCATGGCCTCCAGGAAACTGATTGATGCCACTATCACCTACCAAGAATAACAGCATGATAGGGAGCAGGGAGATGAAATGTAAGCAGTTATACTATGTATTTATTGTACAACCCTAGACATTCCTAATCTCCATCTTACCTGAATTGCCCACACAGGAGTTTTTCTATCCACCCACAAGATTAACTCCCTGAGAGAGAGAACAGACGAGGCAAACAGAATCAGAATGAAGCAGAAAGAGAGAAGGTGGGGTAGAAAAAGCATGTTTGGCATACATTATACATTTTTATCTAATGTTATTCTGATTAATATGATTCATTTGAGTGATTAAGCAATGTACCCTCACCAGTTTATCTCATCATTCTGAGAAGTGTTGTTGCATTTCATACTGGAGAGAAACAGATAGAAAGACAGATAGATAGATAGATAG
The DNA here is from genome assembly GCA_033459395.1 of Hemibagrus guttatus. NCBI lineage: Eukaryota > Metazoa > Chordata > Actinopteri > Siluriformes > Bagridae > Hemibagrus > Hemibagrus guttatus. The sequence goes on along the minus strand of JAUCMX010000014.1, from coordinate 11,095,799 downwards.
ATAGATAGATAGATAGATAGATAGATAGATAGATAGATAGACAGATAGATAGATAGATAGATAGATAGATAGATAGATAGATAGATAGATAGATAGATATTAGGACAGACTTTAAAAAGCTTTTCATTGAAATGAAATAATTTAGTGAAAATACACAAACACTCACATAAACACACACACACACACACATTCTAACCATGTATTGCGGAGATGAGCTGGGTTATCGGTCATCACTCGTATGATGTAAAGCACACACGTCAGAACCTTTAGACAGAAGTTAAAGATACGGATGCGCAGACCTGCGTGACGAAACAGTCCAAAATTTAATAGCTATAAATAAAGATCTAAAGGGTCACAGTCTTTTATTATAACATACATACAAGAATAAAACAATCACTAATAATGACCACTTACTAGAGCGCTGGTTTTTAATAAAGAATTGTTTGAGTCTCTCCTTGAAGGTGTTCTCATTCACATAGAACTCCACATGTACCCTACAAAGACACCATACACATCATCAAGACGCACAATGGTTAAGTTAAAAAATATTTATTTATTAGTATACACCATTTTGATCCATCGCTGATCTTGTCTAGACCTCACAAGAGTCTGTGTCCAATACCACCAGTCCTAATCACCCTCACTCTGACCTGTTCTTGTTATCCCAGTGAACCCAATGAAATCATTACATCATTATTTACAGCTTAAGCACATGTTTAAGTTCATTTTCTGGGTGCACTGTTCAGTATATGACAATTATTCATTTGCAGATCACACATTCAAAGTTTCAGAGATTCAGATTTAGGAGACACATCTGCAACACAAACAATAAAGCTTTCAATCATTATTTATTATTTATTTCACCTATCATCACATACAAACTTTCGAATCATGTTTTAAGTGTCTTATTAAAGCACTGAGCAGTTAGGATTTCTTTTAGTGTTCGAACTCAGGAGATTATATGAAACAGTGCCTCAGTCATGTTCTTTGCAGAAATTATCCACAGAGGCATAGAAACTTCTGAATAATGAATCACACAGTCCTCAATTACTAATATGAAGTGATATTCCCATGCTGAGCATTTAAATTGCTCGACATGATAAGAGGCATGCTGGGAGTAACTACCAGATCACAGACCACCATCGTACATCACAAATGCCTGGGCAACAGAAACAAGCCATAAGCTGATATTGTGTTTTATCTATCTTCAGGTGTCTGAATATGGGATTATAATGAATCCCATAAAAAACAACTTTTCCCTATGGCTGTGTCTTATTTTTGAACATCCTGCTTCACTCAGTACAGTGCAGTTTGTTATTAATAATGAAAATTTGGGGAAAATTCACAGCTTACATTTCAACCATGACTCATTCTCCCATTCCCAAAATTACTATATGGGGTGCGGACTAACAGCCAACTTTGATTTATGCATTTGGGTGGCAGCAAATGATATGTGTGCACTGTGAATACGCATCACGTTCACCTCTCATCAACCTTTGATAGAAATGCTGCACACAGCCTGAATCCAACAAGGCCGCTGTGAGTCACTACTGGACCACAGAGACCCACTTCTGCTTAGACCATCAGGATCGCTTTCAGTCGATTTACAGTCTAGCTTTTCTATGATATATTCATGCAAGCTCAAATTAACCGACAGGCAAAAAAAGTCTGCTGACAGGTTAAAACAGCCATACTGGGTTAAAACATTTAGTTGCTATTTGCAGAGACCAGAATCGTGACAGGTTAATTTTTTTTCTGACTTGAGTATGTACAGCTGAAGTGTTCTCTAAAAATTAACTTCATAAGATTTAAATCCTGCTCAACACGAATAACAGGAAACAATGGCAGCAAACACAAAATTAATAACCCATGTATTCTATGCACCTTTTATACTGATTTGATGCTTATGTCAGTTATGAGTGATGTGATCATTAAACATTGATTCATTCATTGTCTACCGCTTATCCGAACTATTCTCGGGTCACGGGGAGCCTGTGCCTATCTCAGGCGTCATTGGGCATCAACGCAGGATACACCCTAGATGGAGTGCCAACCCATCACAGGGCGTACACACACACACTCTCATTCACTCATGCAATCATACACTACAGACAATTTAGAGATGCCAATCAACCTACCATGCATGTCTTTGGACCGGGGGAGGAAACCGGAGTACCCAGAGGAAAACCCCGAGGCACAGGGAGAACATGCAAACTCCACACACACGGCGGAGGCGGGAATCGAACCCCCAACCCTGGAGGTGTGAGGCAAACATGTTAACCACTAAGCCACCGTGCCCCCTGATCATTAAACATTGATTCTTAATTCATTCCTTACCAGTAACCATTTTATCCTGATCAGTGTCACTATAAATCTGGACCGTACCCCGGTAACACTGGTCATGGGGTGAGAATACATCATGGAATACATCATGTTTTAAAAAATCTAATGTGCTAAGAGTCATATTTTGTTAATTATTTGGGGATACTTTTATTTTAACACAGTATTTTTAGGAACATGAAAAGCATTTATTACATTCCATGTATATTTTTGGGGAGTTTTATTTTAACACAATATTTTTAGCAAGGCATTTAATGCATTTCATGTACACTGATTGCATAAAAGCGTTCATAGAAGCCTCCTCATGTGAAGATAACATTTCAAGATCCTTTATATTCTTAGATTTTGTGTACATGTGGATTGTGCTCTATTATTCAAATCACCTGTATAAATCAGGTGTCAGATGTAAATCTGGGGCAAATCTAATTTTTACCAAAGTATTTTTTAGTTGCTCTCATCAAATATCTCACCGGATAACAGTTACGAGCGTAGATTTAATGACGCTTGGTGAAGTTCATGTGCTACATTTTGTAAGTTCTCTGGATGAACTTGTTTTATGTAACTATTCCAAACATCTTGTTATGGATTTGATGACTAATAATTGATAGTGAAACTTTTATTATGGTCCTGATCATGTTAGTGAAATTTTAATCTGCTTATATTTTTAAAAAAAACCTGATTTCATCACTGGTCAAAATGCTCAAAAGAGATTTTACATGTATACAAGTTTATACTTAATTAAATATGACCACCACCAGGTCTTCAATGCTATAAAAATAATATTTAAGTATTTTTGTAACATATTTTTCTGAGAAAAAAATACTTTTAAGATTTCTATTTTTAATTCCTCAATTTTTACAATAATTATTGTTCCTTGTCTCAAGCGGTCCTAATAATTCCACTGCTGACTGTACGTTCCCCATTATTTTTGTAAAATTGTATAGTAAAATATTGTAGCAGACCAATATTTTATAAGATGGATCATTAGAAATTAATTTAAAAAAAAATCAATGATTTTTTTTGGATAAGGATTCTCTCCCTGTCCTAAAAAACTGCATCAGCTGCAGCAACTTTATGTGCTGTGAGATAGCAGCTCGATTGAAAAGAGTTCAAATTTGCTGTGATGCACACACAAATAAAACATAAAGCAGAGTGTGAAATTAAGGAATGCAAATCACCAAATCATCAATTGTCTGTAATTTAACAAATGAGGTAAGTAATTACAAAGTAATTAAGCATGGATCCTTCTGTCAAACTCTAACAAATATGAGGGAGAGACACGATCAGAAAGAAAAAGAGATGCTCGGTGTGGAGAGAAAAAGACAGAGAGAGCAAAATATCATGCTCTAACATTGTCATCACTACCTCTGACCAGCATCACTGCCAAACGAGTTGAGCCTCCATGTGACTGCAGCAGGGTTAACCCAGGATGGCATGGTGCTCTTCACCTCCATCATGTCTTTCTGTAACAATGCTATGGAGCGAGTGACTCACAGGAGTGCAGGATTTCAGAGCAGCTCACCCACACATAGAAATACACACATTCTCCTACACGTGGGTATGTGCATGTGTGTGCTTCCTTTCGGTTATAGAAGTTAAGGTTAGAGATCCGGTTTAGATAAATGCAAATATTGTTGTAGATGTATGACCTGTGTGTGTGTGTGTGTGTGTGTGTGTGTGTGTGTGTGTGTGTGTGTGTGTGTGTGTGTGTGTGTGTGTGTGTGTGAGTGTGTGTGTGCTTCCTTTCGGTTATAGAAGTTAAGGTTAGAGATCCGGTTTAGATAAATGCAAATATTGTTGTAGATGTATGACCTGTGTGTGTGTGTGTGTGTGTGTGTGTGTGTGTGTGTGTGTGTGTGTGTGTGTGTGTGTGTGTGTGAGTGTGTGTGTGCTTCCTTTTGGTTATAGAAGTTAAGGTTAGAGATCCGGTTTAGATAAATGATAAATATAAAAAAAATCTATATAGAATATAGATTCTCTCTCTTTCTCCTTCTCCATCGCTGCTTCACTTGCTCTGTGGTTCACATTGGTTGCCACAGCAACATGGCACATACTCGACAAAAACCATCAATAGAGTTGGACTTGAGAATGGCACAGTGTCACTCTAAAACAGTTTATGTGAGTGTGTGGAGGTGGATTAGGTTTTATGTGTGTGTGTGTGTGTTTGCTATAAAGAAATCATGTGATAAAATGAAAGTCATTTCAGTGAAGGAAGTTGCCTTACATAAAATCAGGTATATACAAACTTCGCTTCAAACATCAGCACAAAGAAAAGTGTGATCTCTGTGACTGATTGTGGCATGGAGGTTGGTACCAAGAACATGACCAGGTTCAAGCTGCCAGGCAGGATAGAGTAACTTGTCAGTCAAGAACTAGAGGATTGCTGCATATTCACTTCAGTACACTTAACAAATTTGTCATTTGACATCTGGCCATTCCTTTCAACCCAATAAATGAATAAATGTGCTGTACCATGGTTTTATACATGACCTTCTGTTCTACTTCCTCGCAGTTAGTTTCATTCAAAACATGAGAATGCATAACAAAACCTTTACAACATATCCTGAGAGTGCACCCAAAACAATACCAGATAGTATTCACAGTGCTGATTCACATTGCATTCTTTACTGAAGACAGCAGTCACTTAAACTCACCCCAGAGCATAGGGTGTTCAATTAGGCAACATTCATTCTGAAAAATGAATGAATCTCTCTGTCTGTGATCTCCATGTCACTACAAATGTGTGAGCATGACACACCTTATTGTGACACCCAGTAGGTAGCCATAGCTCACATCAAGTGATATTTAACAGAAAAAGCATTGATGGCAGTTGAAGCCAACTAAAAGTAACCTGCATCCTTAAATGTCTCATTTCAGACAGAAGGAGGTGATGATCTAGTCACAGGATCTTGAACCTTATCTGCAAACTGCTGCTGTGGCTTTAGGATTTCTTAACAGCAAAATAGGAAGCACACTTCAGAGCTGATTGGAGACCATGAACTGATTAAGCAAGTGGAAACACGTGTGAGTCCTGAAAGGTTTAAACCAAATAAACATAACAACGGCATTCCACTGCTATGGCTCTCATTGACTCAAGTGCTGACCATAGAGTTTCTATACAAAATGGACAACTGGCTCCAGGTTCCCTGTGACCCAAGTAGTAGGACAAGCAGGTATAGAAAATGGATGGATGGAACAGGATATATTTTCAGGCTGTAAGCAGTGAGCTTTCAGATCAGAGATTCATCGTCTAAACCACTGATGAAGCCAACACAGTCTCTGTCACTGGCTCTGATGTCATGTTAGTGCATCTGAATCTTTTACTGCATGTCTCTTTGTACAAGTTGTGACTATAATCAGTTCACATGAGCTTTAGAGATCTTTAATCAAACTAGTCAGGTCTCCTACTTGGGTGTATCCATGGTTAAACAGGTTAGGGATTTCATCTTTTAGTCTGCAGCACAATTACTGCTTCTACTCTTGCATTACTATCTGATCTTCAGAATGGTCTCATGGTATGATATCAGCACTTTTCTCCAGGAATGGCTCAGTTCAGCGATGCTCAGAAATCGCTGAGTGTACATCAGGGTCTGTGTCTATAAGCTATTGATGTAAAATACAGTCGAACCTCGGCATACGAATGCCCTCCCCTTTTCGCCTTAGGAATTTTGCAAGAAATTTGCATTGTAATATGAAGCATTTTCGTCATGCAAATGAACTGAACCAAACCAAACACTGGCAAAGTTGCGCGTACGTCCGGGAGCTGTTCAGAACTTGTTTGCGTTAGTGGAAGCAGGTTTACGCATTTTATACATTTTTTTTCAGTCAGTGAAAGCTGTTTAGAAAGAGTCAACCCGCTTTGCCTTCGGCATGCGTTCAAAAGCTACGTGATATTTTGCACATTTTTTTGGTGGTGTGTTGTGGTCTGTTCTATTTTTAACCCAAGCTTAGTGGCACGACTTCCTGTGAGGACCCTTAACATGGAAAGCTTGGCTTGGGTCCGTTCTTTCTAAGCAGCCATACAGTTTACATACGCTTCGTATTGGTAATATTGGTAATATTTTGCGTGGCTGGAACGGATTATCTGCATTTACATTATTTTTATGGGAAAATTTGTTTCGCAATACAAATGTTTGCCTTAAGAACTCGCCTCCAGAACAAATTACATTTGTATGCTGAGGTTCCACTGTATATGTAAGCTATGAGCTACCTCACAAGCTATGACAAAATCTATTAACTTCTATCCATTGCCTTGTTCTTCAGCTACCTGTTGCAATGTTCATTATAGGGCACTTTGAAGAAGTAGAAGTGCACACTCTTTTCTGTCCAGGGAGCTGGACTGCCCATTTCTAATCCTCCTGCACCAAAACATCGAAGGTGCCCCTGTTTATATTTTACAGAACTGACTCTCTAAAGGTCTGCGGTACATGCCACTCTCTGCTGCAACACTGCAAAGTCAGAGAAAGGTATGGGGTAGATTTTTCTCATAGTTTGCAAGCTTTACACATCACTATCTGCATTATGTTTGAGTGTCTGTTGAAGACACTCAAGTCGTAACCAGTTTGGCTATTAGTCATGGCTGTCATCCTTTTTTCTTTCAGTCACCCTGAAATTATGAAATTAGTTACATTCCTAGCTCTGCATCAATAGCTCCCACACTGTCACATGCAGACACAAACTCTAGGCCACGTATCATGCTAGAAAAGGCGTTAGTAATTTACACTTTAATTAATACATTTTGAAGAAAGATCCATTGCCAAAGATTTGGTGAAATCTTCACATACTTATTTAGTTGGATTCCATAATTTGTAAAGTTATAAAAACTTTACCGTTGTTTGTACAGGTATAAGCACAACCGCTATAAACACAGCACAGGACCGGATGACACAGATCATTGAATCCAGCAAATGGGCTTTTGGATCGAATGAGTGTTTCATTTACGTGAATGTGTCACTGCTGAAACAAAGAGGATGCCATACCTATCCTCACTTTGGCATGGCTGGTCACCCAGCAAAAGTTCTCGGAAGCGAGCACGACCCTGGAGGGGTGGGACATCATGTTCACCAGTGGCCATCTTCAGTCCCTGAACATTGAGCACAACCCCACTGAGCATCTGAGAGCAGTCAGAATTCACACTGAAAAAAAGAGCAAACAGGAAACAGGAAATTATGAACAGATGAAATCCCCATAATAAATTTTTCTACTAGTGGAAATTGACAAACTGTACATTTTTTTAGCTAGATTAAAAATTTTACTTGTGTGTGTGCTGTAAAGTGTACCCTTAAAGTACAAATTACCCATCAAGTGAATTCCTGACACAATATATGTGCATTTAGTAACAGCCACAAACCTCCAAAAAAGGCTAAATGCACTAAACACTATTTTCCCTTATTGGGTGTCATATTTTCTAAAGCCCCTCAGCTCAAAAAAAGAAGATGAAATCCCAGCCAACTTCATCTACACATGTAAATGTCTTGTTATCATTGTTGTATCTTGTGAATGACTTTATTTTACATTCCATATATGGTTTGTTTAGTGTTTAATGAATGTTTTAAAAATCCACCAGCTAGCCTACGATCCTGCTTGAACTAACATGCCAGAAATGTGTGTGATTAAACTAACAAATAAAACTATTTCATATGTTTGGTTTTTTTTTTTTACTGGAGATGACATTAGAATGTCACCAGAACCGGAGTCATCAGTGTCCCGATGTGTAGTGAACTAGGGTGATTACCACTGCCACTACTTATGTACAGGATACACTGATACACAACCTTGGGGGCTGACTGAAACACACCCACAGTGTTAACGCTGAAACAATCATTTCAGTTTTTTTAAATAGCATTTTTGTTCAAGTGCAAAGGGAAAAGGTAGAGTTGTGAATAGCGAATAAAGTCAAGTTTGCACAGCACAAAACAAAATGTAGAAGGAAAAGCTGTTCATGTTATTTTGCTACTGTTTGTCCAACATTATGTTTTTTTTTTAACTTACTATTACTTGCAAAATTATAAATAATAAATAAATAAACAAACAGAATCACACAATAATGGTACATTTCCTTTTTTTTCACCCATACTTCATGCAAACATTTGCACACAACTGATGTCTGACCGTGAGTTCACACTAGTCACTAGTTTCGCTTGTAGTTTGTCTCTTGTAGGCATGAAGCAAGTGCTACTGTTGTTTCTTGTGGCCATTTAGCAGACATCCAATTATTAGGTCAAATGAGAAAATGTAGTAGTCAAAATGTATAGCCTACAGCATACAATTTATTATAGTGTACAGTTTATATACACCAACCAGGCATAACATTATGACCACCTGCCTAATATTGTGCCAAAACAGCCCTGACCCATTAACTTTATTAACAATTTAAAAGCATTAACTTTTATTAGCAATTTGAGCAACAGTAGCTCATCTGTTGGATTGGACCACATGGGCCAGCCTCCGGTCCCCTGTCGCCAGTTCACCACTGTTCCTTCCTTGGACCACTTTTGATAGATACTGACCACTGCAGACTGGGAACACCCCACAAGAGCTGCAGTTTTGGAGATGCTCTGATCCAGTGGTCTAGCCATCACAATTTGGCCCTTCGTCAAACTCGCTCAAATCCTTACGCTTGTCCATTTTCCTGCTTCTAACACATCAACTTTGAGGACAAAATGTTCACTTGCTGCCTAATATATCCCACCCACTAACAGGTGCCATGATGAGGAGATAATCAGTGTTATTCACTTCACCTCTCACTGCTCACAATGTTATACCTGATCAGTGTATTTAAAACGCATTTAAAGTAAAAAAAAAAAAAAGTCTGAACATTTCCTGTGTGATATATGTTACACGTCAGGCTTCATGCTAACTTTGTTAGCAGATTAGCAGCGCAAGCTAACTGTACTTGCTATACATACTCACCAGAGGTACCAGCATGTGCCTAAATATTTATACTAGAATCTTCTTCCAGCTAGATTTGTTGCTTTATCTGTCAATTACTCCTAGTCCAGATCCCACACCAGCATTGTCTTCTTCTGAATGCTATTTTATTTAAACAGTTCATTTGCTTTGTTGCAAGGTTTTACCATCTGGTTTGCTACCAATGGGTTAATTTCACAAATTCCTCAGTCATCCACACTAGCAATAGTGGTATTCTGCAAGAGCAGTGGTACCAACCAATAACTTTAATAACATTCATTAGATCTGTAATAACACTATCAATGCCCCTTCATGCAAACTGTGTGCTTCATCATGTGTATGCAGCCATGACGCAACAAACAGACCTATTTTATATAATTATATACCTTATATAATTTATACAGAAACTTGAAGGACATGCTGTCTCACTGTCACGCAGAGCTGCAGTATTTCAACAGGGAACGTTTCATAACACCAAATGCAAGTAATCCATTTAGAGCATTATTTTCTAATTAATTTCATTGTTCTGATCTTTTTGGATTATTTCATGTTGATCCTGATTTGCATATGTTGCTGTTTGTTTGTTTGACCTTTGGCTCTTTACTTACAGTTTTGCCTGCTCACTCAGTTTGTAATAAAGATCAAGCTTGGTTGGTGACCAGTGTATTGTAAGCAGAAACCATTCTATTGATTTAGTTATTGCTTTCGGCTGCTCCCTGTTCGGGGTTGCCACAGCGGACCAACTGGTCTGCACAACAACTTGGCAAATGTTTTACGCCGGATGCCCTTCCTGATGCAACCCTCACATTTTTTTCCGGGCTTGGGACCAGCACTGCATCCAGTGGCTGGGGTTGAGGCATTGGCTGGGAATCGAACCCGGGCGTTCCGCATGATAGGCGAGAAACCTACCACTGAGCCACCAATGCCTCCAAACCATGCTACTGATTAATAAGCATAATTGTATAATGACGTACTTAAATCAATGGGATGCTAATTAATAAAATAAACAAAATGCTTATGAGCATAGAATTATTTAGCTACAGTAACACAGCACGGGGGGGAGGGGGGGGGGAGGGGGGGTGTTTGGCACGGTGGCTTGGTGGTTAGCACGTTTAGCACGTTTGCCTCACACCTCCAGGGTTAGGGTTTGATTCCTGCCTCCGCCATGTGTGTGTGGAGTTTGTATGTTCTCCCCGTGCCTCAGAGGTTTCCTCCCCGGGTTCAAAGACATGCATTGTAGGTTGATTGGCATCTCTAAATTGTCCGTAGTGTGTGATTGCGTGAGTGACTGAGAGTGTGTGTGTGCCCTGTGATGGGTTGGCACTCCATCCAGGGTGTATCCTGCCTTGATGCCCAATGACGCCTGAGATAGGCACAGGCTCCCCGTGACCCGAGAATAGTTCGGATAAGCGGTAGACAATGAATGAATGTTCTCAGAAGATAATATTTATTTTTGGTAAAGTGGACTACAGACTGAACTGAGTTTTGCTGCACTTTAATGCTGCTGCTATTAGTAGCCTAATAACTCCAATTATCTATTATCTAATTATACATATACAGTTATAGTAAAATGGAGACAAATATATATTTAAAACAAAATGTGAGAAAACAGACAGCAAAGAATCTGGCTAAAATATATCTAAAACTCATATGAGGGAAAGACAGAAGGCAAGAACCTGCTTTATACTAGTCGCTGTGGATCTCTGGGAACACTGAGTGTGAGGTGGGAATACACCCTGGAGGAGTATATCACAGGCCCCATGCAGACACCTATTCACACACTCATTTACGAAAGGGACAATTCAGAATAGGCAGTCCATCTACTGGTAAATATGGGAGGTTGGAGGAAGCTGGGAAACCCAGAGAAAATCCATGCAGAACATACAAAACACCATAGAGACAGTAAACCAAGCTCAATAACTATGGATCCTTGGACTGTGAAGTGGCAATGCAACCTGCTGCACCACTGTGCAACCCATGTATCATGCAAGGAGAAGAACAAGATTTATTAAAACATGTATTAATATTCTTATAATAATCATATAGCCTTCAGTGTACTTCACGTTATACACTATATTGGCAAAGGTTTTGGGACACCCCTCCAAATCATTTCAGGTGTTGTTTTTCAGGGGTTGGGCTTGGACCCTTAGTTCCAGTGAAAGGAACTCTTAATGTTTCAGCATACCAAGACATTTTGGACAATTTCATGCTCCTAACCTTGTGGGAACAGTTTGGGGATGACCCCTTCCTGTTCCAACATGACTGCACACCAGTGCACAAAGCAAGGTCCATAAAGACATGTATGAGTGAGTTTGGTGTGGAGGAACTTGACTGGCCTGCACAGAGTCCTGACCTCAACCTGATAGAACACCTTTGGGATGAATGCACTTCTAGAGGAATGGTCAAAAATTCCCATAAACACACTCCTAAACCTTGTGGAAAGCCTTCCCTGAAGAGTTGAAGCTGTTATAGCCGCAAGTGGGGGTGGGTTTGCAACTCCATATTACATTCATGTGCAGATAAAGGCAGACAACCCAAAACTTTTGGCAATATAGTGTATATAATAACAGGAGTCTATCTAGTAACAGATAATGATTGGATAACAGACTAAATGGATGATAACTGAATTAGAATTTTTTTTTTTTATTGTTGATTAATTAGATATCTAGCAGAGGCAATGAACTAAAGTGAAATTTAGTGAAATAAATCAAGTGAGCAAGGAAAGAGAAAACATGTCAAGACCCTTGCATCGAACATGTCCAACAGATCCAGCTAAATGATGATACGCCTCCACCTAAAGTCTAAGCTCAGTAACCAAAATAAAACAATAAATCTGCAGTTTCTGTTAAGAAGAAAGAAAGAAAGAAAGAAAGAAAGAAAGAAAGAAGAAGAAAGAAAGAAAGAAAGAAAGAAGAAAAGACAACAACAACAACAACAACAATAATAATAATAATAAGCTGCCATGATACTGAAAATGATATCCCTATCATTGCGGGTATGTTTGCTCTCTAGATATAAAGACATACACACACACACACACACGCACTCTCTCTCTCTCTCTCTCTCACCCCCTCATCTCTCTCTCTCTCTCTCTCTAACACACACACACACACACACATATATATATATATATAAATGTGTTTTAAAAGCAAACACGCATGCATAAACTGTTTTTTCATAAACATGGTCATCTGTGAGAGAACTTGGTCACACACACGGTGCTGAGGGCGGAGTCGGTGCGGTCGGGGAGCACGCGGTACCTCGGTGTCGGTGCGTCTCGCGCTGCGCGCCCGTCGTCGTCCACGAAGGTCCGGTTGGTGTAGCACGCGCCGCGCATGGCGGAAAGAGGCGCGCGGTACCGGGCGTCTCCTCGCGAGACAGCCGGTCCTCCTCGCGAGACAGAACCAAGCACTTCTACATTCCCTGTAACTTGACGTGGAGACAATTCGCTCCAACACGGCTAATTAATTCTTTATTAATCAGGCTATAATTAATAACTCGTCTCTACGTGAGTCCCTTTGAACTTCCTGATCATAAACCCCCGGCACACACACGGTCTGATCTCTAAAGAGTTCTACACCGTCTAGAACCGAACTATATTTCAGTACACTGTTCAGTAGACCCAGTGGGGTTTAACCCGTGCTAGAGGAAGTGCGCCATCTTGTGGACAGTCTCCAATTATTTCTTTCAGCGAATCACAATTCTTTACATAAGCTGCTTCTGTATGAAGAGTAACTAAGCAAGTGCGCAGTATTTCTTGAAATATGGTGTCTCTAATCATCCCATTTGTTCTGTATATATTGCACGTTTATTATACATTTATTAACTTAATGTAACAATCTAGCCATGGGGGTCACAGTCCAGTGACTTCTGTGCCGGTCCCAAGCCCGGATAAATAGAGAGGGTTGCGTCAGGAAGGGCATCCGGCGTAAAACATTGCCAAATTTAACCATGCGAATCGTCAGTACGAATTTCATACCGGATCGGTCGAGGCCCGGGTTAACAACGACCGCTATCGGCGCCGTTGACCTACAGGGCGCCGGTGGAAATTGGGCTACTGTTGGTCGAAGAAGTAGAGGAGGGAGGAGAGTCCACAAACAGAGAGAGAAGAGGAAAGGTAAGAGTGTAGGGCTGAGAATAGGAACTCTGAATGTTGGTACTATGACAGGGAAAGGTAGAGAGCTGGCTGATGTGATGGAGAGAAGGAAGGTGGATATACTGTGTGTACAGGAGACCAGGTGGAAGGGTAGCAAGGCTCGTAGTATAGGAGCAGGATTCAAGCTTTTTTTATTATGGTGTGGATAGTAAGAGAAATGGGGTAGGTGTGGTCCTGAAGGAGGAGTTTGTGAGGAATGTTCTGGAGGTGAAGAGATTGTCAGACAGGGTGATGAGTCTGAAGTTAGAGATTGAAGGGGTGATGTTGAATGTTGTTAGTGGTTATGCCCCACAGGTAGGTTGTGAGTTAGAGGAGAAAGAGAGATTCTGGAGTGAATTAGATGAGGTGATGGAGAGTATTCCCACGGGTGAGAGAGTGGTGATAGGAGCGGATTTTAATGGACATGTTGGTGAGGGGAACAGAGGTGATGAGGAGGTGATGGGCAAGTTTGGAGTTAAGGAAAGGAACCGAGAAGGACAGATGGTAGTGGACTTTGCTAAGAGGATGGACATGGCTCTGGTTAACACTTATTTTCAGAAGAGGGAGGAGCATAGAGTGACTTACAAGAATGGAGGTAGGAGAACACAGGTAGACTACATCCTATGTAGAAGAGGCAATCTGAAAGAGATTAGTGACTGTAAAGTGGTAGTGGGAGAGAGTGTAGCCAGACAGCATAGGATGGTGGTGTGTAGGATGACTTTGATGGTCTGTAAGACGAAGAGGTCAAAGATAGAGAAGAAAACCAAGTGGTGGAAGCTGAAAAAGGAGGAATGTTGTGAGGAATTTAGACAGAAGTTGAGGCAGGCTCTGGGTGGTCAGGTAGTGCTGCCAGATGACTGGGAAACTACAGCAGAAGTAATCAGGGAGACAGGGAGAAAGGTGCTGGGTGTGTCATCCGGAAGGAGGAAAGAAGATAAGGAGACTTGGTGGTGGAATGAGGAAGTTCAGGATAGTGTCCAGAGGAAGAGGTTAGCCAAGAAGAAGTGGGACATGGACAGGACTGAAGAGAATAGACAGGAATACAAGGAGTTACAGCGCAGAGTGAAGAGGGTGGTGTCTAAGGCCAAGCAGAAGGCATATGACGAGTTGTACACTAGGTTAGACACTAGAGAAGGAGAGAAGGACTTGTACAGGTTAGCTAGGCAGAGGGATGGAGATGGGAAGGATGTGCAGCAAGTTAGAGTTATTAAGGATAGAGATGGAAGGGTGCTCACAAGTGAGGAGAGTGTACAGAAGGGGATCGGGAAAGGGAAAACTTTGAGGAGCTGATGAATGAGGAAAATGAAAGGGAAAAAAGAGTAGAAGGGGTGAACTCTGTGGAACAGAAAGTAGATAAGATTAGAAAGGATGAAGTCAGGAAGGATTTGAAGAGGATGAAAAGTGGAAAGCCAGTTGGTCCTGACGACATCCTGGTGGAGGTCTGGAAGTGTCTAGGAGAGGCAGCAGTGGAATTTTTAACTAGTTTGTTCAACAGGGTTTTAGAGAGTGAGAAGGGTGCCTGAGGAATGGAGAAGAAGTGTGTTAGTGCCGATCTTTAAGAATAAGGGTGACGTGCAGAGTTGCAGCAACTATAGGGGGATAAAGTTGATGAGCCATACAATGAAGCTATGGGAAAGAGTAGTGGAAGCTAGGTTAAGGAAGGTAGTGGAAATTTGTGAGCAGCAGTATGGCTTCAATGCCCCAGAAAGAGCACAACAGATGCAATTTTTGCTCTGAGAATTTTGATGGAGAAGTATAGGGATGGTCAGAGGGAGTTGCACTGTGTGTTTGTAGACTTGGAGAAAGCGTATGACAGGGTGCCAAGAGAAGAGCTGTGGTACTGTATGAGGAAGTCAGGAGTAGCAGAGAAGTATGTCAGAGTGGTGCAGGACATGTATGAGAGGAGCAGGACAGTGGTGAGGTGTGCTGTAGGTCAGACAGAGGAGTTCAATGTGGAGGTGGGACTGCATCAGGGATTGGCTCTGAGCCCCTTCCTGTTTGCTATAGTGATGGACCAGTTGTCAGAGGAGGTCAGACAGGAGTCTCCTTGGACAATGATGTTTGCAGATGACATTGTGATCTGTAGTGAGAGCAGGGAGCAGGTGGAGGAAAACCTGGAGAGGTGGAGGTTTGCACGGGAAAGAGAAGAGGAATGAAAGTCAGTCGTAGTAAGACTGAGTACATGTGTGTGAATGAAAGGGAGGGAAGTGGAACAGTAAGGTTACAGGGTGAAGAGGTG
Organism: Hemibagrus guttatus; assembly: GCA_033459395.1. Taxonomy (NCBI): domain Eukaryota; kingdom Metazoa; phylum Chordata; class Actinopteri; order Siluriformes; family Bagridae; genus Hemibagrus; species Hemibagrus guttatus. Next base: position 11,080,176 of record JAUCMX010000014.1, on the reverse strand, counting down.
AAGAAGGTACAGGAGTTTAAGTACTTGGGGTCAACAGTCCAGAGTAATGGAGAGTGTGGGAAAGAGGTAAAGAAGCGAGTGCAGGCAGGTTGGAATGGGTGGAGAAAGGTGTCGGGAGTTCTGTGTGATGGGAAAATATCAGCGAGAATCAAGGGGAAGGTGTACAGGACAGTGGTGAGACCGGCCATCCCTGTATGGTTTAGAGACAGTGTCACTGAGGAAGAGACAGGAGTCAGAGCTAGAGGTAGCAGAGCTGAAGATGTTGAGGTTCTCTTTGGGAGTGACAAGATTGGACAGGATTAGGAACGAGTACATCAGAGGGACAGCTCATGTTGGACGTTTGGGGGACAAAGTTAGGGAGGCCAGATTAAGATGGTTTGGACATGTTCAGAGGAGGGAGAGTGAGTATATTGGTAGGAGAATGTTGGACATGGAGCTGCCAGGCAGGAGGCAAAGAGGAAGGCCAAAGAGGAGGTATATGGATGGAATAAATGAGGATATGAAGCTAGTGGGTGCAAGTGTTGAGGATGCAGAAGATAGGGATAGGTGGAGAGAGATGATTTGCTGTGGTGACCCCTGAAGGGAAAAGCCGAAAGAAGAAGAAGAAGATTAACTTAATGTAACAGTCAGTATACCAGGATACAGTATACTATGTATATACACCGATCAGGCATAGCATTATGAGCAGAGAGAGGTGAAGTGAATAACACTGATGATCTCCTCATCATGGCACCTGTTAGTGGGTGGGATATATTAGGCAGCAAGTGAACATTTTGTCCTCAAAGTAGTTGTGTTAGAAGCAGGAAAAATGGGCAAGGTAAGGATTTTCGAGTTTGAGGAAGGGCCAAATTGTGATGGCTAGACGACTGGATCAGAGCATCTCCAAAACTGCAGCTCTTGTGGGGTGTTCCCGGTCTGCAGTGGTCAGTATCTATCAAAAGTATCCTTTAAGTCCTGTAAGTCCTTTAAGTTCTGTAAGTTGTGAGGTGGGGCCCATGGAGGTCCCACCTCGCAACTTACAGGACTTAAAGGTTCTGCTGCTAACATCTTTGTGCCAGATACCACAGCACACCTTTCAGGGATCTGGTCAGGGGGACCAACACAATATTAGGCAGGTGGTCAAAATGTTATGCCTGATCGGTGTACATTGTCTTACACAGTTATACACTCACTAAGGAGCTGAATCACAAGTCTACTGGTTTTATAGTGTACTAAATAGGGTATCTGAGTCATTGTTACATATCACATATAAGCTATACAGGGAATAGGCAACCATTGAGTCAGCTTGCAAGCTTTTTTAAAAGTACATTCTTCTCAGCAATCAGAGCTAAACGTTTAGGAAATGTAAAACTTTGAAAATAATTGCAACTGGAATGTCAGGACTTAACGATAATGACTTTTACTGAATCATTCAGGTTGTATTTATATAACTGAATTTTTTTTTTTTTAATACCATGGTTTGACGCAGGTGACGCAGGTTCAACATACATTTAGACACAAATGCTCACCCACACGATGTACTAATCAACTGTACTTACTTTGTCAGTGTGTTGTCCCAGCTCTTCAGCTTGTTGTGACATTAATGAACTCTTTCCCCCTCTCTCTCTCTCTCTCTCTCTCTCTCTCTCTCTCTCTCTCTCTCTCTCTCTCTCTCTCTCTCTCTCTCTCTCTCTCTCTCTCTCTCTCTCTCTCTCTCTCAACACATTCATACACACTCAGGACTTTCTTTGTACTTATACTCAGTATGTGCGGACAGTAAATGATAAATGGATTCTCATGTTACTTAGTTTCCACTAGGCATATACCAACACACACTGACCTGACACACACACACCACTCATCAAGTAACTCTATTTAATTTGAAAATAAGATTTTTTGAGCTTCTTTAGAAGCGCCTGAAGATAAAACATCTTGCAGAGTCCAGTCATAACACCAAATGGATGAGTCACATAGCACCTTTAGGTCACCACACCAAGATTCGTTGTTCTACACCGCAAAAGAAATTGACAGTAAGTGAAAAAAATATTGAATATACTTAGAATTATATCATGTTTACTGTTATAAGATTACAACAAACTAAATATTATCAAACATAAATTCTAAAGCTTAAAGCAGTATCTAGAAACAGGGTTAATAATCTAATATTTGGTTTGTACTAGGAAATACTGCATCACTTTGACTCTGCAGTGTGATGCCATCCTGTTTAGTGAACAGAACTGTGTTTCTGGACACTTATGAATTCTAGTTGAATGTATGCTGCTTGCTTCTCATGGCCTTCAGCTTTATCTGTGTAGTGGAGAAAGACACAGCACAATCCTAAACATACATGACGAAACATTTCTTCACAACAAGCTCACAAATGCATTTTGCAGAGAGAGATTCCAAAATCATGTATAATTAAGTGTAAAACAGTCACCCTAATACTGAAAAACTTTCATTAAAGTGTTGTACTGCATGATCAATCAGGATTTCTCTGCAGAAAGAAAAAGGTTGTTTTGCTTGTTTTGCTTTCCACCAGAAAGCTTGATGGTCCCTGGCTTGATTTTGTGCTTAGTAATTTGCTTGAGTGTGTGTGTGTGTGTGTGTGTGTGTGTGTGTGTGTGTGTATGTGTGGAGTTTCTGCAATTTCTCTTGTTTCCTCCTACCTCTCAAAAAGCATGTAGGTGGATTGGTACACTAGATTGCCTGTAGGTGTGAAAGGTTGTATGATTGTTTATATGCATGGTGCCCTCTGATGGACTGGCATCACTTCCAGGGTGTATTTCTCCCTCTGCAGTGAACTCTGCTGTGTTCTCAGAGTTAGACTCCAGATCCATTGTTACTGTAGATGAATGAATGAATGAATGAATGAATGAATGAAGGATTGAAGGAAGTAAGGAACTAATAAATAAACAAACAAACAAATGTTGGACAGTTTATTAATTCAATTCTTGTGATGTCTTGGAATGGTATTAGGTGAAATATATAATAAAATACACTATTTTGCCAAAAGTATTAGGACACCCCTCCAAATCATTGAATTCAGGTGCTGTTTTTCAGGCGTTGGGCTCGGCCCCTTAGTTCCAGTGAAAGGAACTCTTAATGCTTCAGCATACCAAGACATTTTGGACAATTTCATGCTCCCAAGTTTGTGGTCACTGATGCTGGTCGAGAAATTCTCCGCTCTAATTCATCCCAAAGGTGTTCTATGGGGTTGAGGTCAGGACTCTGTGCAGGCCAGTCAAGTTCCTCCACACCAAACTCGCTCACCCATGTCTTTATGGACCTTGCTTTGTACACTGGTGTGCAGTCATGTTGGAACAGGAAGAAAACTGTTCCCACAAAGTTGGGAGCATGAAATTGTCTAAAATGTCTTGGTATGCTGAAGCATAAAGAGTTCCTTTCACTGGAACTAAGGGGCCAAGCACAACCCCCCATGATTTGGAGGGGTATCCCAAAACTTTTATCAAAATGGTATTAAAATGGTAACAAATTTATCATTGAAGATTTAGCCTTTTTCTGTTTCACATAATCATATAATTTTTATAATCATATAATAATCAACTAATCTTAATATAAATGATACCAAAATAAGTATCATATGCTGATCTAACTGTATGCAAGCCTAACTAAATTATGCTCTAAAATACATTATGACCTTATAACACTCTAACTGAGCTGATCTGCTGTTAACTTGGATGTATTAAATCCTCATTAATTCATTATTGACTTAGAGCAGCCTGTCCCTATCCAGAAAGGTATAGCGTAACCTGTCTGGTGTTAGATTACATGGAAACAGGGCTCAGGTGAATGCTGAATGTGTCTATGCTCAAACACGCCCACACAACACACACACACACACACACACACACACACACACACACACACACACACACACACACACACACACAGTGTTTAACAGGTAGACAGCCTAGAAGGTCACAAAGAAACAGATTCAAAGAAGGAGAAAGTATTTCTTCATGGGACATCATGCGGGTAAGGAAAACCATATAAAAGTTTGCTTGATCTCAGTAATTGTATAACTTTCCTTGGATCCATCTAATCACATTCTTGGGAAGATGAGTATTCCTTTCTTCTATTCTTTTTTTGCCATTCTCTATGTTAAGCTTTAATGGAATACAACTAATAGTGACACATACTCTGTATTCAGTCCATTCAGTCTGTAATCAGTTCATTTTGATATATCATTAATAACAGTAATATATCAATTAAACAACTCTTCGACACACACTTTTCTAATCGATAGTTTAAATACTTGAGTAGGTATTTATCACTGATTAGATTCTGATAGGAAAATCTATCTTAGGCCAAAGCCTTATGCAAAGTAATAGGTTGTAACAGTATTTATCATTATTTTAATAGAATGATAAATACTCATCCAGATGTACTAATTATACAAAATTAAATAAAAATAATTCTGTTGCTATATATATTCATCATCCAACAGCATAACAGAAAGAAAACTGCAAATAATTAACACTGAGGACAGTGTCTATAGTAAAGCTGTTCAGTGATGATAAAACACACACATTTTATTTTTTAAGGAACCATCCTAAATCTATTATGAATTATTTCCTCCTTATATGCTGTAACAGAATACATTAATAACTACATTTAGCACAATGTATTCAATATTCAGTCTTTAATACCCAACAACTGGTCATTTTATTCTCTCTTTCTCATGCTTCTTGTTTATCTTTTTATTGAACCATATTGATTTGTAAGGAAATGTGTCTTTTCTCTCTTATTCTCGTTCTCTGTGAAATCTTATTTTTGTCTCTTCCCTCTTGATTTTCTTGTCAGTTTTAATTTTAATGTTTTTAGTTCTCTTTTATGAACTATAAATAATGTATAAATGTATACATAAATAAAATATGTCTTTCTGTTCAGGTCTGTGTGTTCAGGTTGCACACCCATCAGTGGTGTTTCCTGCTCTGTAATGTTGTGCTGTTCCACGCGCTATTATTTGGTGGTGACATTGTGGAAGAGTTCCTACTCCAGTCTTCTCCAGCCGCTTATACTGAACGTGCCGTACTTGAACTCCGTGAGCGTGCACGCAAACTGGACCTGAGTGACACCATGCCCAATTCCTCACAGATTTACCCTATTAGCTCCAAGCCCTGCCTTCAACACCAAGATCTGCTTTTTCTCACTATTGTGTTTAGTGATCCAGATAATGCCAGCCAGAGAGATGCAGTCAGAAACTCATGGGCCAACCAGACATTGGTGCAGGATGTGGCAGTACGGACGCTGTTCTTTTTAAAACCTTCTACCATGGAGACAGAGCATCAAGAGGTGTGGGAAGAGTCTGCCCGTCATGGTGACATGGTACAATGTGAAGGGCCTTTGTCACAAAATGACTGGGGTCAGGTCAAACTAGCTCTGCGTTGGGTTTTGCTTTTCTGTCCTCAGGCCAGATTTGTGGTTTTGGCAGATGGCTCAGTTTTTTTAAATGTTCCAGCACTTGGCATGTACCTGCTTACGCTCCGTACCCACCCTGAAGATCTGTACCTGGGCAGGGTCATTCATCATGCCTCACCTGAACGAAATTATAACAAACCCCACTATGTCTCCTTCCATCTCTATCCAGACCGGACTTTCCCCGATTACTGCTCTGGCCCTGCCTTCCTAATGTCTCAGGACGTAGTGCGTAAAGTTTATGTGGCCTCAAAGGATGTAGATCTGGCTCTCCCTTCAGATGTCTTGATTGGTCTGTGTGCAAGAGCAGCAGGCGTTGTGGCTACTCATAGCGCACGCTTTTCTGGAGAACGACATGTGCGCTACAACCCATGCTGTTATAACTTCCTGTTCAGCTCAGCCTCAGTGGATGCAGAGCTGATGGGCATGGCCTGGAGGGATTTGGGCAAGGGAAAAGGGCGGTACTGTAACATGTTAGAAACCTATTATAGTTTGGTAGTATGCAAGGCTATGACCTACCTAAACAGTGTCAACTTTCTTAGTGGAAACAACACAAAATAATAAAAATTTCCATATAAATGTTTGTTTAATATAGTATTAATTATAATATTATATTATATTATTATAATATTATATTATTATAATATTTTACTAAACATTAAAAAAGGTAGCAAACAAAAATTACTTGATTGGTGATAAGTGGTGTGATCATATATTATATATATTATCTTTTAAGCTTGGAAACCTAAAATACAGATACTAAACAGACAGATCCTGAGAAAATAAGTGCAAGAAACAGGTTGAAAAGACAATAATAGGGTATGTAATTACGTGTGTGCGTTTGAAGCTTTTGTTTAAATTAATACATTATATGGTCAAAAGTTTGTGGACACCTTCTTTGCACATCACATTCAAGATATAGTCTCCTGTTCGTTTTTACAATCTCCACTCTTCCAGGAAGTCTTACCATGATGTTGGAGCGGCTGTGGTGATTTGCCCATTCAGCCACAAGAGTTTTAGTGAGGCCAGGGTTCTGTGCAGGCTATTCAAGATCTTCCAGGCATAAACCTCGCTTTGTGCTCATGCTGGTACTGGTTTGAGTCTCTACAGTGAAGGGTTACAGCCTATACTGTGTACTTCCAAATTTTGTGGCAAACGTTTGGGGAATTCCTATATATTGGTGTAATCAATATGGTGTGATCATTATACCAACATTATGAAGTTTTTGTTTTTCTTTGTGCGATAGTTTCATAACATATTGCAATCATGAGTATATAAAAAGTACAGATTTAATAGTAGTTCTATTTAAACCAGATTCCTTCTTGTGTGCTTTTATACCCTCATGCCGAGAACTTCAAACAAGGTCATGAAGTTATGCAATATTTGAAATAAATACCACTGTCCTACAGCTATCTGTCCAATTCTTTTTCACACCTTTTATGCATATTGGACCACACATACACCTTATGAAGCTAGTATAACAGCTTGTTACTGAAGTCTGAGCTACCGCTAGTCCTTCAAAGCTAGTCCTTCAAAGCTGACGATAGTCCCCTCTCAACTTTTCTGCAATATTAATTTAATTTTTATACATAGAAAGTGATTTTCTTTAGAAATGCTATGGAACTGAGATACCGCTAGCTTAATTTAATTAAAGCTAGTTAATACAAGTTTGAACTCATTAGCGTTGCCTTAGCAATAACCTTATTAGTTAGCAATCACTGTGCTTTTCACCAGTTATCTTCAAATTGTGTAAGCAGCATTCTGTCATTTAGCTGACCAGCATCCCTATGACTACATTCCACTAGCATGCCTGAGTGCTCTTCCTGAAACCATGGCATGAACATTTAAAGCTGATCCTAGACATTCATGTCTACCACTTATCCGATCTATTCTCGGGTCACAGGGAGCCTGTGCCTATCTCAGGCGTCATTGGGCATCAAGGCAGGATACACCCTGGATGGAGTGCCAGCCCATCGCAGGGCACACACACACACACAAACACTCTCATCCACTCCGGACAATTTAGAGATGCCAATCAACCTATCACGCATGTTTTTGGACTGGGGGAAGAAACCGGTGTACCCAGAGGCATGAGGAGAACATGCAAACACCACACACACATGGCGGAGGTGGGAATCAAACCCCCAACCCTGGAGGTGTGAGGTGTGAGGCTTAGTGCTAACCACTAAGCCACCGTGCCCCGTGAGCCTAGACATGCTAAATCATAATACCAGGACTGGTGTCACTTTTCTCTTCATTCAGCCTTCATTCACTCCACTGGGTTGCTCTGAGTATTCCAAGTCCTTTGTCATTAACCAGCTAACAGGCACCCTGACTATATACCTCTAGTACTATAGGGCTGGAGATGGTTTATCCTTTAAATAATGGACCCTTTGTTCTTTCACAATTAACTGACTGGATAATTAAGCCAAATTTCACTCTCATGCAGCAGTTGTTAGAATCCCCTGGACGCTATAAATGGACTATCATGAGCTCAGTGTCATGGCAAGGATCATTTTAGAGACTCTACTCTGGACATACCCTGAACAGACTGTCCAATGGTGCCAATGCCAATACAGCATTGTTTGTCAAAAATATCAGCACTGACAATATATTAAGCCATTGTACTGCTTCTATTGGAGCAATCATTTAAATCTGCAGACACTGATCCCTATGCAAGTGAGTTGTTTGACTCCTCATTCCTACCAGTGGGGCATCTAGGCCTGGACATGGGTTGACTCTTCTTACACAAAGCCAAGTGTGGCTAGTGCAATACACGCTGCCAGACATGTGAAAATCAACCCTATGAAATATGTGCTGTGAGAAAGTGAGGAAGTTGAATCAGGTACAGAGGTTGGATAGTGCAAAGGGGCAGGATGAAGAACTTGCCTCAAAATGACAAGGGTTTGATCAGGCATCTAAGAGGGGATATGATGCACAAATGGTTGGATCCTGAGCATGACTGAGAGATATGAGGTGAAAAGGATAGTTGGTTGTCCAAGACCATCCAAAAGTAACAGATAGTGAAATCAGAGAGTTGTGCATTCATGCCAATCATGGTAAAATGTCTGTCAGACATGCTACGATTCATGCAGAATATATGAGGGAGGAAAGGAGAGGATGAGTTCAGTTTCAGCAACATAGAGGTGGTATGGAAGCCCATGTAAAGATATGACATGAAAAAGAGGGAGAACAGAAGTGAAGAGGACTGTGTTGAAGGCTGCTGGAAGGTCAGGGAGGATGAGTACTGATGGGAGATTCATCTCAGAACCATCTCAGTAACGGCAGTAATGAGTGTGCTGCTTTAAAGCTAGAGTTTAGGATCTTGGAGTTTATTCTAGATAAAACAGAGAGGCAGTTGATTGTATACAGCATGCTCAAGGAAGAAAAGACAGAAGTGATCCCGTTTAGCAGTTGCTTATGTCTCAGGTATCTAGATTGGATTTCTAGAGGATGAGAATAACCTTCAATTAAGTCAGCAGATGACCAGATGTTTTGGAATCATTAATGATGGAAGAGATGAAGAGTAGGAGGTTGGGATCCAGTGGGCAGGTGATGGGATTGCTGGACAATATAATCTTCAGTTTTGAGTAAGGAATTTTTGAGTAAGGAATATAGAAAAATATGGGCGGAGCATCATGAAATGGTATATTATATTGAGGGGATTTTTTGGAATAATTCAGATCATTCTGGGACGTCTTGATGAATTGATCTTGGGTTGATTGCTGACTTTTTGCAATAAACTCTATTTTTGCTTTTCTTATCCATGGCTTCTGTGAGTATTATTCTTACTAAATTGTTGAAGAGTTGAATAGTTGGAAAGAAGTGACCGTATACCTAGTGTCGCACATGTCTTAGACCACTATAGTGAAAATACTTCAAATTTAATACAATTTTCAGTACAAATTACATTGCTGTCAAAAACTCCACAGTAGAATCTTTGAAATGTTTACATACACTGCTCAAATCCTTACGCTTGCCCATTTTTCCTGCTTCTAACACATCAACTTTGAGGACAAAATGGTCACTTGCTGCCTAATATATCCCACCCACTAACAAGTGCCATGATGAGGAGATCATCAGTGTTATTCACCTCACCTCTCACTGCTCATAATGTTATGCCTGATCTGTGTAAATTAGAGATTTTTAGCATTTGATATGTCCCCTTCTTTATTCTACAATCGGACAGACAGACTACATGATGTTTGTGCAAAACCTTATGATACCCATGATTTAACAGAAGATATCACAAATTTACTTACATTTAAATACAGACCTAGAAATAGTGTATAATATTAAGTATTCATTATAACAAACATTTACTTGCATTCTTTGTTAATATTAAAAAAAAAATTAAATGGACAATCCCAGATTTTCTCACCCTTTTGAACCACACTGTATAAAATTACTGACAGCAGACTTTTTTTTTTTTTTTTTTTTTTTTGAAATTTTCAACTTTTATTATAAAAAGAGCACATACAAAAAGGATAATGTACAAGCTTTTAAAGAAAAAAAAAAAACCAACAAACAAAACAGTTTGGGTTTAGCGATGCAACTTTTTAAAATCATTATTAGTAGTAGTAATAAATAAGGTACAAAAATTCCACCAAAAGATAATTTCACGCAGAGCTTTTTACTTGACCAGACATCTAACAGCAGTCTCTTCAGCAGGAGGCGCTATTGCTTTAATATGAATGATAAATATTCTAATTCTTTTTTTTTTTTCTGCTAGAAAATCCTCTAGTGAAGAAAAAACAAAACAAACAAAAAAACACCCACAGCTGGACAGCCTGTGGCACCCCTGTCACTGGCACCTTCTGGAATTTTTTTCTTATTCAATGCAAGCAGCAGCAAAAAAATTAATCCTCTGAAATATTAGTAGTAGAATATCTGTGCTTTTTATTTTAATTGTACATTTCTACTTCTGTTGTGTAATATATTCAAACCTGAGTAAAACATGCAGTTTTAAAAAATCATTTGTGCTTTTAATGTTAATCCTGACCCTGCACTACAGAATGCTGATGTCCTCTGGCAGACGAAGAGAGATAAGGGCTGTCAGAAAGAAAGCAGAGGTGTTGCTAGAGTAGAAAAGATAAAGCATTGACAGGTGGAGAGTGCAAGAAAGTAAGAAAGTACAAAAGGGAGAGATAAGAAGAGTGAAAGCAAGAGAAATTCAGAATAGGAAGAGAGAGAGAGAGTTAGAGTGAAAACAAAATAAGATAATAATAATAATAATAATAATAATAATAATAATAATGATAATAATGATAATAATAATAATAATAATAATAATAATAATAATAATAATAATAATAATAATAATAATAATAATAATAAAGGGGGAAAGGAGAGAGAAGAGAGAAAGAAATTAAAGGCAAATATAATGGAGATTGCCAGAGTGGTAAGAAATATGCCAGTGAGAGGGTGGCCCCGAGAAAACTAAGAGTGCAAACAGGACAGCGAATCAAACCCAGAGCACTCGCACTCCGCCACCGCATATGGTCAGTCAGCAAGCGGAATGTCAGTGAGGTCACAGCACCAAGGAAGAAACACGCACAAACACGACCACCCGCATGCGAAAAGCATTCCTGCAAAACCAACTCAAACATGAGGTAAGAGTCTTACTCCATTTTTGTGTTTTCTCTAAATAAATAAAATATGATTCAAATCACAAAAAAATGACAAAAAGAACTATACAAAATTAAATATGTACCAACAATATCTACAGTTAGTAATAAATTATGATTGTTAAATACTTAAGGCATTTCAACGGACAAAACCCTGTGTAAACTATCAACACGAGCCAACATCCACCAATCAACACACAAGAAGCAGGGCTGGAGAGGAAGGGATCGAGTTCTAATGAAAACCTCCTTGGCAGCAAATAAAATTTAGTATTGGGAAGCACTTTTGTTAAAAAAAAAACCAAAAAAAACCCCAGAGGATAAGTGTTGCAGCCATATAGGATGGTCTGGACACTGCAATATGGCATGAGTTATATCTCTGAAATGGGACTGTCTGGGTTAAGCTAAGAGAGAGGCTTGAAATTCTGGATAAAGTAGAACATTTGCAGTTACAGGTTTTCTACCTGACTACAACAAAAACATTTACGGATTCATCCTTAGTAATCATTTTATCCTGGACAGTGTCACGGTGGATACAAAGCTCATCCCAAATACACTGGGAACGAGATGGGAATGCATCCTGCATGGGACACCAGTCTATCACCATAGCCCGGATATTCACACACTCTTTCACACCTAGCAGCAATTTATCATAGCCAATCCACCTACCAGAAGGTGGGTAGTTGGGAAGAAACCAAAAAACCTATCAGAAACCAAAGATGGGAGAATATGTGACACTCCACAGAGGAATCCAAGGTTAGAATCAAACATGAAGTTGTTTGAACTCTTTAGACAAAAGTTCTATCTTACAATCATCCTTGTACCATGACAGTTTGTCTAGAAGCTAAAAGAGAAAGCAAGATAAAAATAAAAGTCTCAATCCTTGTTCCGTCCCCACCACTTGCATGCAATTGGTGGATGCTCCTCCATCACAGCACATTCTAAAACAGTTGTTCTAGCAAGACAGCATAGCAACCAACATAGCGACCAGCATAGCGACCAGCATAGCGACCACGAGGGGAGACCCGTCACACACACACACACACACACGAAAAGCACACACACAGTTTAATGTACAAGCTCTGCTGCCCCTCCCCTCTCCCCCCTCAAAACACTGCATGTGTAAATACCAATAATAAATAGTTTAACCATGGCAATAAAGCACCAGAGTGAGGCTGGACGCTTTAGCTACGCTCACATGTGCTTCTTCAGTAGGCATTTTGGGTCAAAGATCATGGCAGGGTTTCACACACATACAAACACATACGCACACACCCACACACACACCCACGCTACATCAGTCTGCTAGTATTACAGATCATCACAGCTTAAAGGGGCTATTTTACACTCATGCAGAATTATTTTACACACACACACACACACACACACACACACACACACACACACAGCCCAAACACAGAGGCATGCAGCTACTACATTAGAGAGCCCCGCCCCTATCTACACACCCACCAATCACAATCTCCCCTTGTCTCCTAAATTCCTGGATTGGAAACATTGTATGCTGCCCCGCCCTCTTTTAAATAAATTCTGACAGCTTCTGTTTCTTTTTTTTTTTTTTTGCTATAATTTCTTTGTTGTTGTTTTTTTGTGTGTGTAATTTTGGCTTTTCTATAAGAATGTTAGTGCACAGCTAACTAATTTCTATGATTCTCCACATTGAAGCACACACACAAGGTATGCAGTCTCACACATACGCACTACACTGAAATAGCTGCAGCGTGAAAGAAATATGCACACACCTGCTCTCAAGCAGCAGTTAAGCGTATGTGTGTGTTGTCTGCAAGCTCTGACTTTTGCAGACCCTGACTAGAGCTTGTATAACGTTTTTCATTAGGGGCATGGCTTTAGAATCTCACACACACACACACACACACATGCTACAAATATGCACACACAGACCAGATTACTCTTACTATCATCCATACATTACTCTGTAAAACCTGTGTGTGTGTATGAGAGAGAACAGTAATAGAGTCTCATTGTTTTAGTAAAGTGTATGTTTGTATGTATGAGATGTCTCAGTGAAGTCTATGTATGTCATGGACTTCATGGATTTTGTGTGTGTGTGTGTGTGTGTGTGTGTGTGTGAGGCAGTTGTGTATACAGGCTGAGAATGTAGTGTAGGCCTTTATGTACACTAGAGTGTCTGTGTGTGTTTCTCTCTATGCTTAGGCTTTTGATGGCATGAGTATAAACAGGTTTTGTGCCTGTGACTAGAAATCTTTAAACGGTTGGCATGACGTGTGTGTTTGTGTGCTCATTTCAGAGCTGTGTTTGTGTGTCTGTGTGCTTGAATTCATAAATGTGTACAGAGTCAGTGTGTGTGTGTGTGTGTGTGTTTCAGCTCTCAGGTGTGAGCTGTGTCTGGATGTCCACTCTGCATATGGGACACTTCCTGCTGGTGGCCAACCACTGATCCACGCACACCTGATGAAAGAGGTGCATGCAGGGTAATCGCCTAGAGAGAGAGAGAGAGAGAGAGAGAGAGGAGAGAGAGAGAGAGAGAGAGAGAGAGAGAGAGAGAGAGAGAGAGAGAGAGAGAGGAGAAGAATAAATAGAATGATGATGTACAGAGAATGTTTTTTTACACAAAACACATTTTCAGGTCTGTTGTTAATTTCTAGAATAGGTTACACCTGTGGTTGTGTAAGATCTATCATATATACACCGATCAGGCATAACATTATGAGCAGAGAGAGGTGAAGTATGAAGTACATAAAGAACTTCCCCTAGGTATCCGTACAGCCGAGTCTCTAACCGTCTTCAAATAGCAACTGAAGACTTACCTCTTCCTGAAATACTTAAACTAGCTCTTATTTTTTCCAGTTTAAGTATTATGTTGCAAAGTTTATAAAAAAAAAAAAAAAAAAAACAAAAAAAAAAAACAACTCAGTGTTTAGGCTAATGGTGTCCCAAGTTTGTGTCTTATTGAACCAGTGTTAATGTATTCAGTGGCTGAGAACTAAAGCACTTTTGTACGTCGCTCTGGATAAGAGCGTCTGTCAAATGCCAGAAATGTAAATGTAAATGTAAATGTGAAGTGAATAACACTGATTATCTCCTCATCATGGCACCTGTTAGTGGGTGGGATATATTAGGCAGCAAGTGAACATTTTGTCCTCAAAGTTGATGTGTTAGAAGCAGGAAAAATGGGCAAGTGTAAGGATTTGAGCGAGTTTGACGAAGGGGCAAATTGTGATGGCTAGACCACTGGATCAGAGCATCTCCAAACCTGCAGCTCTTGTGGGGTGTTCCCGGTCTGCAGTGGTCAGTATCTATCAAAAGTGGTCCAAGGAAGGAACAGTGGTGAAAGGGTCATGGGCAGCCGAGGCTCATCGATGCACGTGGGGAGTGAAGGTTGGCTCGTGTGATCCGATCCAACAGACGAGCTACTGTTGCTGAAATTGCTGAAGAAATTAATGCTGGTTCTGATAGAAAGGTGTCAGAATACACAGTGCATGATGGGTCAGGGCTGTTTTGGCAGCAATGGGGGACCAACACAATATTAGGCAGGTGGTCATAATGTAATGCCTGATCGGTGTAATTCCCTACACTACCGAAATAAATATTAGCATATAGAAGTATCTTGGATATAGACAAATGCATTTAGTAGTTCCCATTACAATATTACAGTAAACCAAATGATTGTTAAACCTATTTCTAGACCTTTTAACTTATTCCAAGCTTGAAATAGTCCTGTTCTATTGTCAGAAAATGTTTTTAATTTTAAGCATATACAGTTTCAGTGAAGAAGCAAGAATCTGCCATTGGGATAAAACAATCTAAAGCTTGCACTGTGTTAAACCATCTATAGAAACATTCAGTGTTTACCCATTTTAAAGATATTTTCACTTGCTAATATATAACTATTCTGGGGAGACCATGAGGAGAATCCATATCCACATAGGTGTGTCTCAAATTGTGTGCACTATTCAATGCCATTTTGCAGTGTAAATAGTGTGATTATTGTGTTCACACTGAAAATTCATGAAAACTGAAAAGTGCATCTCAGGTAACTGGATTATGTACTTATTCAACCGAAAAACCAAGGGTGGAATGTTGGACACTTCATACACTCAACACTTTGCTTTGCTTTGCACAACTTTGCTTATGTAGCTGAAGAAGGGCGGGGCTACCAGGCCCTGATGCTGGACAAGAAAAAAATTTCAAGATGGCTGTCGACATTACAGTGGACAAGAACGGTTACAAATACAATGACCAGGCATAACATTATTTCTATCAGAACCAGCATTAAATTCTTCAGCAATTTCAGGAACAGTAGCTCGTCTGTTGGATCGGATCACACGGGCCAGCCTTTGCCCTCCACGTACATCAATGAGCCTTGACCCTGTCGCCGGTTCACCACTGTTCCTTTCTTGGACCAGTTTTGATAGATTCTGACCACTGCAGACCAGGAACACCCCACAAGAGCTGCAGTTTTGGAGATGTTCTGATCCAGTCGTCTAGCCTTCACAGTTTGGTCCTTGTCAAACTCGCTCAAATACTTACACTTGCCCATTTTTCCTGATTCTAACACACCAACTTTGAGGACAAACTTTTTACTGGCTGCCAAATATATCCCACCCACTAACAGGTGCCATGATGAGGAGATCATCAGTTATTCACATCACATATCATATTTGGCACCAGCCAGAAAACTCCTTATACTTTGAGATAGTAAAACAACTAGTGTTTAGTTTTCCATTTGATTTTCTAAAATAAAAAAATATATAGTACATAGTACATAATGTATAGGATGTCATTTGGGACATGTCTAATGTACTTGCTTTAGCAATTTTTTTTACTAACTACCATGAAACCTATTGTCCTTCCTATCAAGAAAGTGTCCTGATTGAAACAAACAGGATTAAGATCTTTTTACTTTTATATCTTCATGATTTTGTAACAGTTTTCTTAGATTTATCAAAGAGCTTCATTTTTTCAAGAGCTTCATCATGAATACATTTAAATACACCCAAAACACGTTAAATCATTCTGTGTAAAGCAATAGTTTTGGAGTAAAAAAGAACATTTAGTAAATTGTGATTATTATGATTTTCATTATTATACCTAAATAGAGGAAGTGCAGTGGTTTTCAACCAATATCCAGAAAAGTTAGTTCAAGCCCCAAAGAGAGCTAGCAAGACCCCTATCTGGATCCTGACTTTCTTGTGTTACCTTGAATAAAAATTTCACAATGAACAGGAGTGCAAAGTAGCATCTTCCTTTAAACATACTGAAGTATTCAAGAAGAATGATTTCAGCTGCTCAAGTGAACACTCCAGACCTTTATTCACTCATTCATTCATCATAACTTTAATTCATAAAGTCTGCCTTTACTCAGAGTTAGAAAACTTTGTTTAACATGAGAAGCAGCTGGTTTACAGAATTGTTTGAGTCAAGCCTAGCTCTTTAGGGACTGAAATATTCCTGCAGTGCTGAGGAGTTGTTGTAATTAAACTGGAACAGGTCGCAGGTGGTCTGTTCTGTGCCAATTAATGCAAGACCAATTAGCACGGTTGTGTGCAGTTTCGTTTGATGTGAATTTGACTAGATGTCTTGAAAAATAAAGAAAGGAATGGTAAACAAGTCATATACCAGCTGGCATGGGCAAGAGAAAGAGTGACTTGTCATATGAGGCTTGTAATGATGAAATAAAAATGTAATGAGTAAAACGTATGTTTTATTCTAACCCTTTAAATTGCAGAAAAAACATATATATGATGGAATAAATGTATGTAGCTATATATAGCTCTGTCTTAGTGTAAGAGTTAGAAAGTTTGCACTTCATACCGGACATCCTCGCCATCCTCCAGCATGGAGAGACAGATGGTGCATTTCTCGTCCACGTCAGACTCCTCCTCATCATCACACAGCTTCATATCCAATGGCTTCCGCTGCAAACACACAGTAATATAATTAGGAGATGACAAACCACATGGGAAGAGTTGTCTGTTTACGTCTATTTGTTCATTTCTTGTGTGTGTATGTGTATGCATGTACCTTCTTGTACTTGTGAGGGAAAGTAAACCTCTCAATAGTGGTCTGGATGGCTCCTCGGCTCACGCTGCCTAACCGATCCTCCAGCTGAAGCAACTCCTAACATAAACATTTATCAGCATGTGTGACTTCAAACACATTTGTTTTAATTAGTTTGTTTACGAAGTGTGTCATATAAGGTGCGTGTGTATGCGCTTTACCTCATAACTCTCGCGTACAGCAGAAGCATGTCGGCTGGGGCTCAAACTCTGCAAAGCCAGTAGGTGCAACTGGGGATATGGATAATTCCTTACCTCATGAACAACCTGCACAAACGCAAGCAATAGAAAAATGTCACATCTGGGTGGCACAGTGGTTTATTTACTGCCCCTGAGCAAGGCTCTTAATTCACTATCCTCCTGGGGCACTGATCATGTAGGTACTATAATAATAATCACATGCTCTTGTACTACCATTTGTAATGTATATGTGACAAATATGGCTGTATATGAATGATGGCTGACCCCAACTTCCTTACAAGAATAGAATTTCATTGTACTGTAATGTATATGTGACAAATAAAAGTTTTCTTTCTGCTTGGATCTTCTGCTTCTGAGTATTTGTGACTGACTGTCTGCTGCTTTGAATAGTTCAACCCTTAAACTTCCCGAAAACAGTTTCTAAAAACTTGTCCACTGTTCTTTGGATAATCACACCTGGATATTGAAGCCATCAATCTATGAATTGCTTATGTAATTGTCAACATTAAGAAATTTATGAAAAAGGCTCATAATGAACATCCTTTAACACACATAGTGATGTCTTAATATGTTTAGGAAATATAATAAAAAAATTTTCTTTGCCATTGTTAGCTCTTAGATTGCTCATTATTGACCTGATTCTACATCTGGATTTCTCTAAAACTGCTTATTTGGCAAAAGAGCTAAATAAATATAATACACAAAATCCAGAAGTGTTGGTTTGTTTGTTTTTTTACAAATAGTACTTTTAGTTAAGAGTCATACTCACATGCTTTTCTACTCCCATTTGCCATTTAACACATTTAGTACTCACCACTTGTGTAGATGAAGTATTCCGGGGGAAGTGGTGCATTCTGGGAGAGGCTAAGTAGTGCTGGTAGGGCTGTGGAATCTGCTGCAGTGAGTACTGATGGGACAAACTGGCGTCCACGCTCAAATCCCTGACATCACAAAAAACATCATATCCATGACAAGAATTAGAGGTAGTAAATACTGATCAGTGTACTTAACTCTTCAGTGCTTGGAAGTATACACCGATCAGGCTGACTGGTCTGCGGCTATGCAGCCCCATATGTAACAAACTGCGATGCACTGTGCATTCTGACACCTTTCTATCAGAACTAGAATTAACTTTTTTTTAGCAATTTGAGCAACAGTAGCTCGTCTGTTGGATCGGACCACACGGGCCAGCCTTTGCCTCCCACATGCATCAATGAGCCTTGGCCACCCAGGACCCTGTCACCGGTTCACCACTGTTACTTCCTCGGACCACTTTTGATAGATACTGACCACTGCAGACCGGGAACACCCCACAAGAGCTGCAGTTTTGGAGATGCTCTGATCCAGTCGTCTAGCCATCACAATTTGGTCCTTGTCAAACTTGCTCAAATCCTTACGCTTGCCCATTTTTCCTGCTTCTAACACATCAACTTTGAGGACAAAATGTTCACTTGCTGCATAATATATCCCACCCACTAACAGGTGCCATGATGAGGAGATAATCAGTGTTATTCACTTCACCTGTCACTGCTCATAATGTTATGCCTGATTGGTGTATGTATATGTGTTTGTGTATGTGTTGTATATGTGTGTATTTGTCTAAAACTCACCAGTCTGTGCCCTCTGCCAGGTATCTGGGCTGTTGTGTGATTGGCTGAGGAATGTGCATGGGTGGGGAATAATCATATCCTGGGCGTAACCGGTGTGTGTTGAGAGGAACGCGCTCTTGTGTGCGTCTGAAAAAAAGATTAATAATCTGTGATATGTGACAACATTTTGCATTTCTGTTCAGATGCAGGTGCTGCTGCAAATATGTATACCTAAGCTGCTGTTCTATGTGTAAACACTATGTGCCTCTGCACAGTTGTAGATTTTGGACACTATGGTGGTGTGTGTACCTGCGCTGCAGTAGCTGCTGCTGTATGAGGTATTGCTGCTGTAAGGCCTGAGGTAGGAAAGTGGGTGGGACTTCCTGGTACTGTGGGGCCGGGAGGCCAGTTTGCGGGAACTCAGCAGGAAGGGGTGTGGCCAGGTGGAAATGTCGGCAGGATGTAGCATGGCTGTGTTGGTGCCTGCTGAAATGAGTACCTGCACACAACAACCAGGTTACTGAGTCAGAATAATCGTTCAGTGACTAGTCCTACTGGAGTTTAGCACCAGTGTGAGAATAGCCAATCAGAGGGCACAGATTTGTTCAGAAACAGCATGCCCTCAGGTACCAGATGCTCAACAGTTTTGTTCCATCCTGAACCATATGACACTAGTTACCTGATTCATGTGTGTTACATCTTATTCCACTCTGTCTGTCGGGTCTGTCTGTCTATCTAATGTAATATATTGTTGCTCCTATCATAATAATATTTCTCATTCACAGTTTAAAGCTTGAAGAAAGAAAGATGCAATTTAGTTGTTTTTGATTAGATCTTGCTTAGATTTCCAAGTATTGTGAAACTACTGAAGTAAAACGAATTCTGGAAAACGCCATCCCTTTTTAAGGAACGTTCAGCACTGGTATCAAAAAATAAAATTCAGATTCAGAGTAGGGTTTGTGTGTGTTGCGTAAATGGTTCTTCAGGAATTGGTCATCAATGTGGGCCATAACTTGTAATCTGTGCCAATTCACTTTATATATTTACCCACTGGATTGGCACATCTTGCATGAAAATGAAACCAAATAAGCTTAAAGATAATTACCAAATCTAAGCTGTGAAAACAACATGTCACAGGAACCTTGGAGTGGACTTTTAAACCCAACTCACCCTACTTATCCTTAATGTCCAGGATATTAGGGGTTTTTTTTTAATTCATTTTTCCATGTATACACAATGTCAACATCCAGAGAAGAAAAATAAATCCTATGCCCTATTGACATTTGCAGAACAAATTGTTTAATTTGATTATAACTTTGATGCTGTAATTAACGCTTGCTGCATGACATTACAAGACATGTCATGAATGGCTATAACTAGGTGAATTAATTAGTGTTCATGGATGGCTGATAATCATTTCAGAATCAGGGTCACTGACAAATCAGAGAATAATGAAGTCCAATGCAATGCTGTCATTCAACTCTCATGCTACATGCACAATATGCTGCTTTGCACTTAAACATATCAAGAGAAAATATAGACACTAGTCTGACACGATATATTAACATTCACCAGCAACTTGGTGACTTTTATTTCAAGGGCACGTGCTCTACATCAAAAGCCCTACTACTTATCAGGATATGGACTGAGGATGTATAGTGTACTCTCTGGAAATTCACATACTTGGTTTTTATTAATGTACTAAACTAATTACTCAGCTTTTGAGGCACCTGAAAACATGGGAAGGGGAAATAGCTTCCATTTGGCCGATGGGCCAGCTATTGATTTTATCATTTACCCAGCCCATTTTCTGTAACTGTAGCTCCTAATGTGAGATTTTGACCTCAGACAAGACACAACATACTCTGATGGTGAGAAACAGGTGAAGGAAGCGTGAGAGACAGAGTAAGAAAGAACGAGAGGGGAAGTGCCAACAAAGGTGGTTTTGTAGCTGCTGCTTGAAGTTCTTGTAAGGCTTGAGCAGGACATGGCCTGTGCATTAGGCTGTGCTGGGTTTTAAATGGGAATTTGCCAGTGACAGCACTGGTGTGTGTAAAATTATCTTCATGGGACAATGTTTTGTTTGACTCTCAGGATTACATCTATTGAATCCATCATATTATGTAATAGTATGCAAAATGCAGATTATATATATATATATATATATATATATATATATATATATATATATATATATATATATATATATATATATATATATATATATAAACAGATGAAGGGCAAATTTCCAAAAATGATTATAGTTCCAAGGTGTTATCAGGATTATAGCTGGTTCATCCGTTTAATCCATTAAACCAATTTCAGTTTAAATGCTATAAATTCTTGACATTGTCTTATATGCTTTAAGTGTCAACTGTATGCTACTGACTTAATTTTACAATTAAGGTATGGTGTATGGTTTGTGTATGGTTTGGAAGTATGTACATTTAACATACATAGGGATATTTAATCATTTAACAGAGCATTTTTCATTGTTTAAATCTTGTTTAAAACTCCGATGCTAGATACAGTATACTGCACTACAATATGTGTGCAAGCACTCACTAGCTACATAAAGTCAGAAAAGAGCAAAATCGAACTTACCTGCTTGAACTTTAGAAGTCAAAAGTCACTTGCTGGTATACCTGTATTATATATTAATGTGGTGCATACTGAATAAGATTTTTGTGGCCAATTTTAGAAAATGGTCGTAGTGGCAAAGGGTGAATTTTTAGCAGGCTCATAGCAACTGATAACTAAAAGTACTGCTTAAAAGGACATTCTTTAAAAACCTTTTTGGATGTTTCACAGTATTGTAGAACAAACATGCATGCTCTTTGAATGAGATTAAAATGTTCTTCTGCAGAGTCTCCATGTATTGATATTTTTACATATCTTTTTTATTAAAAAAAATCTGAACACTTTCAAGTCCTATCTCCTAACTGACAGATAAACCCTGTTTTATGTCCTGTTTTATGTCTGCCAGCCAGTTATCAGTGATGAACATAGGATGAATGCAACAGAGGATTGGGCAGTAACTCTCCACTTCCTATGTACACTCTAACTGAAAAAAAAGTCTTCAGATCTCTTCAGTATAGAAGAATAATATTAAGCATATTATTATAAACATATATTAAATATAATAGGCACAGGCTCCCCGTGACCCGATGATAGATCGGTTAAGTGGTACAGACAATGGAATAAATAAGTATAAGTAAAGCACTGCTCTACTCCACAGGGTTTACAATGTTCTGGCACACTTTTTTTTATTTTATTAATATTATAATAAACGATTTACAAATAAATTTCAATGTAAAAACATTCAGGATTTTCACTTCAGATTTTCAGAAGTGAGCTACATTTTAGATCTTAGAGAATGCATTCAGAAAAATGTACTCATAATGCATGATGGTCATAATAGATTCAAATGTCTCTAGTTACCTTTTTACTAGTTTTGTAATTTAGAGATAAGTACACAAAATGCTTGCATCAGACCCTCTTCAGTGCAAAGATGATGTTCTAAATATTGTCATTTTATTTACCCCAATAATTTGTGTATTCATTCGATCATTTATCTGTTCATAGTAATTCTTTGTCATTGTGGTGAAGCTGAACTAAGTCAGGGTGTAAGTCAGTAATACACCCTGGACGGGATACCATTCCGTCATAGGGCTTCTTCAAAACACACCCATTTGTACACTTACTTTCAAAAATGAACACAGGCAGTAACCCATCCTCAGGATTAAACTGAACCTCAGCTACCTGTTGCCCCTCCAAGCCACCATTGATAGCATACGGTCAATCCATCATTAGCCTGAAGTGTCCAAATGAAAATAACCTGAATGGCATGGTTCAGGTAACATGTGGTGAGTTACATAGCTGGACACCTTATTAATGTACTTAATAAGAGGAAATAACTGATTGGTATATTTCTTAGCTCTAGCTTATTAGCTACTTTTAGATAATAGAAAGTTACATGTCTGTCTGGTCACATTTTTTAGCTAGCAAAATTTGGAAATCTTGTTGAGTTCCACTAGTTCATTTTATATATACCTGAAATGACAAAGCAGTTGAAATTGAACTGAAAATCCATAAAACTTACATTAACTCTCTTACATTACTGTCTTCAAATGTCAGTTTAGATTACTTTTTTCCCCTTTGTGTCTTTTGTTCCTTTCTAAATGGGGATGTACTCTCTGGAGTGTAGATGGTAAATGTATGTAAATGTGTCTGTGATAGCAGGACTGTGTACAGTGCCTTGCATAAGCATTTACACCTTTGAACTTTACCATATTTTGTTACAACCTGGAACTGAAATGGTCTTGATTGGAATTATATATCATGAATATACAAAAAAATAGCCCATATTTACTTAGAGAAGCAAGCAAGATGTTAAGGAGAACACTGAAGAAGCAGGAGAAGGAGGGCAATTATCTCAAACACACCAAAACTGGGCTTTTCAGAGGGGTTGGTGATTCATATGAAATCCTTTATGTATTTTGCCAACACTGCTCATCACCCTGAGAACACCATCCCTACAGTGAAGCAAGGTGGTGGTAGCATAATAATAATAATAATAATAATAATAATAATAATAATAATAATAAGCGTTAACATTAGCCTCTTGGTTGTTTTTCTGATTAAAGTTTATGTTATTTTTTATAACCTTACTCTGTCCTGGACTTTTTTTAATAGCTCCTCGTTTTAAATGGTGCTGTTTAGGTGTTCACATGTCTTTAAAGGGCATGGTACTGGGGTGTTTAGGTACCACTTAATTTCAAGATGTCAAATACTACACTGCCTTGCAAAAAAACTGCATCATAAAGCCAATGGAGCTATTAACACAAGTCTAGGCAATGGTCTGGAAAAGTCTCAATCAGGGATTTGTTCTAAAAAATCTCAAAAACATTTCTCGCAGAGCACCAATAAAACAACTATTTTAATAAAACAAATTGGAAGTCCATGAAATGACAGTTCCCACTAGACAACCACAGTGTAGACACTCCATAAAGCTGGGCTTTAAGGAAGAATAGCAAATCCTTATTAAGGCTTACCAAAAGGCAAACTGAACACTCAGTCATCACATAGACAGAACTGTGGTCTGACTAATATTTTACTTTCTGGCCTTTTTTTGGAATCAAAATTGTTAATCACCCTGGGAACCTCGTCCTCACAGTGAAGCATAATGGTGGTAGCATCATATTTAGAATTTCCCTTTTCCAAAGTCTTGTTTGCTTCTCAGTCTAATGCCATCCATACCCTCTCACAGACTTTTTGGTGGACAGTCTCTCTAGCCAGAGTTGCAGTTCTGCCTAATGGATATTTTTGATATTAGTTCATAACCATATTAATTGATATGTTTCCAAAACTTTGTCACTGGGTCTTCCAAAAGCAGGTTGTATTCATACTGAGATCACTTGAATGGCACACAGTTAAACTCCACTCAACTAATTATGCAACTTTTGATGGTTGCAGTAGAACTAATTTAGAGTATTTTACAGCAGCAGGAGTAAATACTTCAATCACAATCACAGCATTTGCATTTTCTTTCCCCCATTTTCAAATACGTTTGCAAACTATATTTGGCATAGGTGTCCACAACCTTTTGGCAATATAGTGTATAATCTTAGGTCCATTTAAATTCCAGATTGTAACACTATAAAATGTGGAAAAATGCATGCTCTATTATTGAACTCCAGTGAAATAAAAAAATTAAATCACTGAAATACTCTTGCACTTTTAATAACACCTATCAACTTGCAGACCTAAACCATTTATGAAAACCATCATTTTGAAATTTGAATGTGAAGCATTCAAGACTCTTAGCCATGTTTGTAACACAAAAGGATCATGTGCTTGCAGAAGAGAGAAATAGGGAGATAAATTAAGGAAATAAAAGAGACAGATGCGAATGGAGATGTTTGTGGACTAAGTGGATGTGAACAGATTGCCTCTATTTTTTGTGACAGTAGGTTTCCCATGATTCAGCTTGGCAAGTGAGAGAAACTGAGAAATGAATATTGGGGAAGGGGCCAAAGAGGCCAAATAACTGGAAAAGGGATGGGGTTTGAGGGAAGGTCACATGGAAATCAGCAGAGAACACACTGAAGGTTAAGGAAAAAAACTACAGTCTTTATTGGAAAATATTAGTATGAGTGGAACCATGTGATACGAATAATAATAAGAATATTCCCATGCAAATAAAAAGAAGAGCCAAACATGCTCCATAAGGTTAAAACAACAGAAGCAGCATCCAATGAGTAGATGTGTATGCTACAGCACATATCAGTACAGCAGGACATCTCTACACAAAGATACATTGGAGTTTGCTGTTTAAATGTCAAAAGAAACAAAATTTTTAAGTAATGAAAAATAAATATGATCATGCATTGAAAAGCCTAATACACAAACAGAAAGCCAAGAACCACAACCAAAGAAATAGACATTTCAAAACTCTAGGAAGATTTCTACAGCAGTGCAGTTCTAAGGATCCCTGTAATGTGGATGACGTTCGCTGTGGCCGAGAGTGAGACACTGGATCGGTCAGCAGAAATAAGAATAAGGTGACATTTGGTGCACTCAGTTCAGGTAAACAGAAAATATAAGTAAATATAAGTAAGTATTCTCTAGCCAAGAGCTTTAGTGTGAAAGCTTCCTGTTTGGTTTTCATTTTGCAAAGCCTTCATTTTCAGCTTTTATGATTGTATATGACATCATCACAATACTGCACAGTAAATTACTACGTTATCCTGTGCCTTGTCTCACATTTGGCCTAAAATTGATAAGTGCGAGGCTGTCTTTAAAAAAAAAAATCCTAGAAAACACTGCTAGGTCAAACAAGGTCAAACACTGCTTACACTACCAAAGAAAATGTAATGCAGTGGTACTGGGGGCTTCTTTATCTGTTTTTAAAACCCCAATGTTGCTGAAATCTCTGACTCTTATTGGTCAGACGGTGTTAATTACTGATGTACAACGACAGATCTGACAACGCTGCTGGTTGCAAAGTAAATCAATAGTTATTTTAACATCCTCTATCTAATATTCGTTTATAACAGCTCATTCCCAGAGACATTCACATGGCAGATGCTCCACATAAAAACTAACTGGAATACTAAACCCATAAAAAAAAGCAAACATTTCCTCCAATTAAAAATGTGTTGAATTAAAAACAAAAAAAACAAACGTATAACCATTTACGTTTATGTTTATTTGCGAGTTATGAAGGAATGCCCAGTGTCAGCACATTATAAAAGTCAGTAAGCTTTCTGCCATGGGAAAGTCTTCAGGACAGACGATGATGTTATATTATACCTTATCCACCTCACACTCTTGATCCATGGATGAAGTATAACGACTGACTACTTGGTTGAGCTTTGCTTTTCTTTTTTTTTTTAAAGGGCATGGTGATCTTTTAAACACTCATGCTTTGTGGTTGTGCAATGAAGGTGTGAAGTCTGAATCGTTCCACTTTATTTCAGAAAGTCTTTCACTACAAAGACTGCTGGCTGTCAGATCGTCAGAAACATTAGACCAATATGACCATGTTCATGGATTCATTTAATGTTTTAACAAATTAATTTGTAACCATGTGCCAAAGGCTTGCGCTACGGTTATAAATAACGCCAATGTAGTGCTTTTTAAAACGAACAGCTGTGACTCAGTTGCTACCATTTAGTGCTTGTGACAGGAAGGTCTGAGCTGCTGAACTCACCACCCTTAAAATACGAGCTAAGACGACTGATCTCGCCTTTTGTACGAGTGCCTGGAAGCCTGGCTTTGGCTACAGAGATATTTTATAATAATAAACACCGATTTACTCTGGACAAGAAGCGAACGCATCCACTTCACAGAAATTTACAGGCTGAAAAAAAAAAATTTATGTAAGTCTATATGCCATTGCTGAGGAAAATAAATGGGACAATCACAATGATAATTGTAGACTGCTACAATGGGTTATCATTAACAGTGACAGTTCTGAAACCAAGAGAGAGCGGTGTCTTCTCAAAAAGAAGAGAAAGGAGTGTGTTATTCTGCAGTCGCACACAGAAGGATACTGGATGAGTGGGAAGAAGGTTGGTTTTGGTTTTTAAATGCCAATGTCGTCTTCGGATGGAAAGAGGGGATGGAGGCAGAGGGAGGCAGAACACAGGCAGAGAGGCGATCGCTATAGCTACACAATGGAAGAGGGGAGAGAGGAAGACAGATAGACTGAGTGAGTGAGTGTGAGAGAGAAGAGAGAGAGAGAGAGAGAGAGAGAGAGAGAGAGAGAGAGAGAGAGAGAGAGAGAGAGAGAGATCGGAGTGATGCGGCATGTAGCGGCGGCCTCCGGACTATGGAACAAGGAAGGGTAAAAAACAAGAAAACAGAAAACACAAGCACAATGAAATGCTACTGCATGACCTGTATAGTACGTACATCATTGTAATATGGCATAAACTGCACAGATCCTGCACTTGAATTATTATCTGACCTCAAATATCACTTTCTATAGGATCTTTTCTCATTTATAAGAAGATATTGCTGTAATAACGAGGGTCTCAGTTTTGCGTATTCAGTAGCATTTTGATGGTGGATTTTTGATGGCAGCCTTCATTGCGGTGCTCAGTGTTTAATAATGCATGATCACCAGAATTGAATTAAAGATCTCTCTAAATAGAAGTAAAGACTGCATCTGGAGCACAAAAGATGCGGACTGCAGTGTTGTTTATAACCAATGAGATCAAAATGAAATCACGGCATCAGACGAGTTATGCTCATTCGGGGCGATTTTACATGTCTACTCAACTAACAAAAATGTTTAAAACAGATCAATATTGCTATCGTTGTCTAGAGACGCTAAAACAAACAAAACAGACAAAAAACGGTTGTATCAACCTCTGCTAATGTTAGCCGACGTGCCTCATCTTTTCACCAGCGCAATGTTTGATTTCCAAATGGCTGACTGATTAGTGCACTAGGTAGGGTATACACGCCGCTCTGTGCCATACCCTATGTAGTGCACTGGAATAGGGAGAAGAGCCGTTTGGGGTTTGTCTTCTGTCGTTGTCGTTGCCGTGCGCTAGCTCGTTTCGCCGCTTATTTAGTAAGAGTGTTAGTAAGAGTAATGATAATAATTAAAAAGAAACATAACGATACCTCTGCTTCTTACTGAACCAAACACGGGAAGAACCAGATATCCGACATGAACTAACACCATCCTGACTCCTTTTGCCCATGGACGCCTTCGGCTTCTCAAACGCAGGACCATTCAAAACGCAGCTGCCGAGACGCCGCTCGCACAAAGAGAGCAGCAGCCAATCAGCGTCCACGTACACGTCTTCTGGAACCCGAGCCTCGTCCAATCACAGTCCTCAGAGCCCCGGCCGTCTCTGCAGTCATTCAGCAGGACCATTCTAAACACTGCAGTCGAGGCAAGCAGCTGCTGCACGCACAAAGCCAGCGACCTCCAATCAGAGAGCAGAGATTTACTTCCGGCAGCACCGGTTTCAGCCAATCGCGTCGCTGCTGGACAGCGCAGTGTGTTGTTGAAATTGCCATAGAGCCAAAAATACAGCGTGCTAGTGTGAATGACGTCAACTGTGTGTGGGCTAAAAAGAACACCGAGGAACCTACTGACAATTAACGACAAATGATTCAATTCTAATCAGCATGTCCAGAAGTGGCCAGCAGTGTATGAGTTCAAATAACAGGACTTGCAAGCCACTCTGGACAAAATTAATGAATGTTAATGTAATAACCTCAACCCTAATAAAAGAAAGGATTCAATAATACTAACACTAGATTGGACTGGGATTTGTTCAGTGTTTGGAGGACTGGATAAAACCGGATAGAATTATCCACAACTCAAGTGGGTGTGGATAAATTTTCAAGAATAAAGCCAATTTACTTAGGTCAAGGTTGGTTAAACAAGAATAGCAAATTGACATTATTTTAAATGATGTTCTGTCTATTGCTATTTGCTTTATGTATCTGAAAGTACTCTAAATAACACTAAAGCCTGTTGAACTGAAATGTCTGAAGGAAATGTGAGTAGTGGGCTGCCCTGATCATAACAAACCCCATACGGCCATTTCGCCCATCCCCCATTCCCTCACACACACACACACACACACACACACACACACACTCTCGCTATCATCCACACACTCACAGAGGTCTGATTATCTCTGCTCCTTCTGCTCGGTCTGCCAGACGCAACACATGGTGCACAACCCCCTACACACACGTACACATGTACATGTACACACACATTCACAAACACACACACACACACACACAATCCTGATACTGTACTAAAACATTTTTAACAAAAAATAATTAATTTTATTTTACTGCCTACATATACTGTAGTTGCAGCTGTGTAATTAGAGCTAGTAATAATTAAGCAATTAAGAGGCATTGGTGGCTCAGTGGTAGGTTGCTCGCCTATCATGCGGAAGGCCCGGGTTTGATTCCCAGCCAACCCCAGCCACTGGTTGCAGTGCCGGTCCCAAGCCCGGAAAAATGGGACGGTTGTGGCAGAAAGGGCATCCGGCGTAAAACCTGTGCCAAGTTGTTGTGCGGACCAGTTGGTCCGCTGTGGCGACCCCGAACAGGGAGCAGCCGAAAGCAACTTCTAATAATTAAGCAATTACATTTAGTCAGTACACTAACACATAAACAACAACAGCAACTGTCTTACCATGTTTTAGCCTCACTGTTGGTCATTTGTGTTTTCTTAGAGTATACCTAATATATCAAAGCATATAATCTAACACCTAACAGGATTTAGGGGTGTAAATTATACATATATATAGGGGGCTTAGTGGTTAGCACGTTTGCCTCACACCTCCAGGGTTGAGGGTTCGATTCTTGCCTCCGCCGTGTGTGTGGAGTTTGCATGTTCTCCCCGTGCCTCAGGGGTTTCCTCTGGGTACTCCGGTTTTCTCCCCCTGGCCAAAGACATGCATTGTAGGTTGATTGGCATCTCTAAATTGTCCATTGCGTGAGTGAATGAGAGTGTGTGTGTGCCCTGCAATGGGTTGGCACTCCGTCCAGGGTGTATCCTGCTTAGCTGGGGAGGTAAATACCTGAGTAATTGTACTTCATTCCTATACAAAATGCTAAATATAATTTTTTATATGTATTTTTTACTTTATTTGAGTATTATACAGATTGAATAACTGTGCTCTTAATGACATGTACAAATACATAATATCACATTTTTTATTTAGAGTTTAGAAGCATGCATTGCAAATCACAAAGTTCTCTTCTTCTCACATCCAGCCAATGACAGTACGATGACTGTACACACTATGGATGTTTGTGTAGATAAGCCACTGCAGTGTTGAAATTGAGGATGAACACCATGACTATACTTCAGTAAAAATGTTTCAATATGCTGAAGTAATCAAAGACTTTCATTAACTAAGGCATCTCTTTTGCCTGCCTAGAATTCATGGATTATCTTTAATTTAAAAGAGCAAGTGCGCTATTTTGCTATTTAATTAAATTAGCCTAATTTCTTTGCTAATGTCAGGTTAAACAAGCATCAGTGCCAGAAGCTAACATCATTAGTTGGCAGAAAGTCAAATTCTAGCTAATGGTAATTTACAGAATTAATTAATCAGCAAACTACACCGATCAGGCGTAACATTATGAGCAGTGAGAGGTGAAGTGAATAACACTGATTATCTCCTCATCATGGTACCTGTTAGTGGGTGGGATATATTAGGCAGCAAGTGAACATTTTGTCCTCAAAGTTGATGTGTTAGAAGCAGGAAAAATGGGCAAGTGTAAGGATTTGAGCGAGTTTGATGAAGGGCCAAACTGTAATGGCTAGACGACTGGATCAGAGCACAAAACTGCAGCTCTTGTGGGGTGTTCCCAGTCTGCAGTGGTCAGTATCTATCAAAAGTGGTCCAAGGAAGGAACAGTGTTGACCCGGCGACAGGGTCATGGGTGGCCAAGGCTCATTGATGCACGTGGGGAGTGAAGGCTGGCCTGTGATCCGATTCAACAGCTCAAATTGCTGAAGAAGTTAATGCTGGTTCTGATAGAAAGGTGTCAGAATACACAATGCATGACGGCTCAGGGCTCTTTTGGCAGCAAAAGCAAGACAATATTTTGGCAGGTGGTCATAATGTTATGCCTAATCAGAGTATGAAGCATTAGTCATGCGTATGACAAGAATAATGTTTCCAGACAAAACGGAGCAGTTGCTTTAAAGCAATAATCTGACAGTTTTAGATAAAAAATAAAAAGTACTCCGCATAGAGACATAACATTAAGAGCACTTACTTTTTAATACTTTAATACTTGAGTATGTTCAAAAGAAACAACTTTTTGACTTTCACTTAGTATACTTTGGACTCTACTCTTTTATAGTAAATACTTTTTCCACCATTTATATTAAATAGTGTGGCCACCATCCTTTTCCTTATAAAATTGCACCAGTTCTCAGGTACAATGTTGTGTAATTAAATAAAAAATGGCTAATAAGTTATTTCAAACATCTTGGACAACTTGTAGGCTTTTGTAGACATTGTTAATTTCACTTTCTGTTGTTTTCTGTTTAAAAAAACAATTTTTAAACATCTATAATGTGCTATCCCCTCTCCACACACACTTAAAAAAAAAATTCTGTTATTTAAAATGAATATGAAGACATTACCACTATGAAGCGATGCATGTGGAATTATGCAGTAACCAAGCAAAGTGTTAAACAAATCAAAACTATTCAAAACTATTAAAATTTCAAGTTTCCAAACAGGTCGAGGTCCTCCTCAGTGCCACTCCACAGTCCTGGAAGAAAAGTACTTACTTGGGGGAAATTCATTATTTACCATTAACTGTTTGTAAATGAGTAAACAGTGAACCTTTATCAAAATGTCATAATGTCAAAATGACATAAGATAATTATGAATTTATATTATATTCATTCATTATCTACCACTTATCTGATCTATTCTCAGGTCAGGGGGAGCCTGTGCCTATCTCAGGTGTCATTGGGCATCAAGGCAGGAGGTAGGTTACACCCTGGCTGGAGTGCCAACCCATCGCAGGGCACACACACATTACAGACAATTTAGAGATGCCAATCAACCTACAATGCATGTCTTTGGACCAGGGGAGGAAACCAGAGTACCTGGAGAAAACCCCTGAGGCACGGGGAGAACATGCAAACTCCACACACACACACACACACACACACACACACACACACACACACACACACACACACACACACACACGGCAGAGGCGGGAATCGAACCCCCAACCCTGGAGGTGTGAGGCAAACGTGTTAACCACCAAGCCACCATGCCCCCTTATTTTACATTATATACTAACTATATTTTAGCAGTGTTAATATACTTATTTAAGTCTATAACTTTTTTCTTCTTTACTTCTAAACCAATTATTCTACATGTTTCTACTGTTTTTATTCTACTGATGCTTAGATCTGACCTAAATTTAAATGTAGTTAAGGCAAAAATTCATTTATAATGTCATTTGTCAATTTTAGAGACTTTTATTTATTTTTGCTTCGCACCAACTTGAGACACGTTTGAAATGAATAACTTTACACTCTACTTCTGTTCTATCAGTGCAACAGGCTCGAGCCACATTAGCATACAGCTGTAGAGTGTGTGTGTGTGTGTGAGGGGTTTTGTCCTGAGGAGTGAACAGACCAGCTGCCGAGCCCTAACCCCCACCCTATAGTGGCAGAAGGTCAAAGGTTATGAGCCACTTTCCCACGATAGTGGCATGCTCTGGAATGTATCAGGTGATGCTTTGATAGTTTGTTAATAAGATATTCTGTGAATAATAATAATAATAATAATAATAATCCTTGAGCACATGTAGAAAAAGAACAACTCAAAGAAGAATAAACAGAAAACATACACATTACTTTTTAAATAGCTTTATTAATCTTAAAATAGTTCCCTTTATTCTAATATTCATAATCTGAAGGAAGTTGAGAACTTGGAGAAGCAAAAAAAAAGGTATTAATATATATTGTCCATAATTTAAAATACTGCCAAAAAACAGTCACAGGAGAACAGAGCATCATAATTTCTCAATTAGGATGGTGTATAAAATCGAATCGAACCATAATTCCATGAGCAGGGTGTATACAGTTTAACCTGGACCTGATCAAATCATTCCCTTTGTCTAAACACAGTGAGCTGTATTAAATTAGAAATGTTCCTATAATTCTTTCCTTATTACACTAACATATCTGTGGACTAAAGTGTTGGCCTTGATACGTCCCTTGTGTGTTTTTGTGTGAGGTTCGAATGTAAACAACTCATCCATTCCTATTTAAAATGTGTGTTTAGAATCTGAAAGCACACCAGTATGTTTTTCCATCAATGCACTTGCCACAAGTTATTAAACTTAATAGGATCCTCTGCAGCTTTGGTTCTCTGTTTGACATCACAGGTGTCTAGTGTTGTGATATTTTAAGGAAGCTAAGGTCCTTTTTAACAGTTTATCCAGTAAGGAATGAAGAACATAATGGAAATGATGCCAGCTCCATGGCTCAACCAAAAAGAATCAGAGAGGGGTGAGCGTAGGTGTTGTGATGAGGTGAAAGGGGCAACAAAAAACAGGGCATGGATCTATAACCTCTCTTAAAGGGCAATATGGAAACAGAACAAGGATGTTCCCAGCTCTACATCCTGTTGACAGGTAACCTATCTCACAAGAACTAAAACGTCACTTTACATGGGCCATACATTACGTAGAACAGAATGCAGGATGTTATTATGAAAGAAGTTCCCAACCCTGGACCTGGAATATCATCTGTCCTGTACAACACAGGAAGGGCTGTTCATTAGCTGATTAGTTGAATCAGGTGTGTTGGGAGCAGGGGGAAAAAAATGTGCAGGACAGGGTGTACTCCAGGACCAGGGTTGAGAAACTGTTATAACTCTTCTGAACATGTAACCTCTTCTGTCCTGAAGACTCTCTAAAGTTGGAAAAGTTACTGACCATTACAAAGCACTGACAGCTGAAACTCCTTCAAGAAATGTTAATAGAAGTTCCCTTACAGAAAGCTTCACCATATCAAAGGTGTCTTTCTTAAATAACAAAACATTGGATCATCCAACATCCAGATCCCTATGAAGTAGCTGTCACTGTGGAACGCATAGTGAACAAGTGCATTGATAGAAACCTCTCGTATGAATTATTGCTACCACTGTCATGAGTCACTATAGAAAGTTCATTAATTAAACACTTTCTGATCAAGAAGATTTGACAATACAACAGTGCTGTGGTTATGTTGAAGTTCTAAATTATTTTGCAAATCATACAAGCTCTTAACTCTCTTTTCTTTAAGTGCAAAAGTTTCTTAGCCGTAAAGGAATTTCTGTTTCTCCCTTCTCCAACACACCAAATTCAGACAATGAAGGTTTAGGTCAGCAGATTGTTAGCATCAGAAGTGTCTGAAACACCTAATATATGTATATTCACATACACAACACCCAAAATGAGAATAACAGAGATGTACACCTTATTTTTTTGCATACCACTGTGCAAAGCTAACTGCTGTATCAGCAACGACATACTTTAGTTTTTGGGGACAAATCCATGTCATATGCAAGCAAGACAGATATTGCTCGTAGACACGAGTTTAGCAGGAAGAATGTTGTTTTTGCCTTCCCATATCCTCACACACAGTCTGATGCTCCGTCAATCTGAAGAGGGAGCTAAATGATGTGGTTGATTATACAAAAACAAAATAAATAAATAACCACAGCAAAAATGTATTAGATCTACGTTTGGAAATATATATTTCCCTCTTAATAACTTGCATTCAAGCATATCAGAAAAAAAAAACCATTTTAAATATTAACAGGAACATCTAATGCTGTATTATGAGAAAGCATGATATAGCAAAACTAATATACAATCGTATAGACCAATATGGAACACAGTTTAAACTAGTCTCAGTTACTACTTTAAAAAATAGTGACAAAAATTTTGAAGGACTTTCACAAGCCGATGCTTTTTTCCACTGGCATAAAGGCCATGTTCTGTGCTAAAATATAATAACACGGGTGTGCCTGAAGATATTCTCTAGTGTAGAGAAACTCTTTCACACACGCACACACAGGAACATACACTCAGGCAGCAGCATTGAACAGTTTGATAACACTTCTCTCTGTAGCTCTTTCTCACATACACACGCACGCACAAAACCCCCTAATTGAGCTATTGCTATTCTCAGAGTAAATCCTGTTGTTTTTGCACTATAAAGCAGCTTTGCAGTTAAGTTACAGCAAAGGGTTGAAGACTCCTGAGGCTAACAGTAGGCATCCGTGTGTGTTTGCCCACCTACTCAAAACATTTGAGATTTAACCTGATAGTCTTTTCAGAAACAGGGAAAAAGGCAAATTTCAGTGCACATATAGTACAAATGAAATATGACGTCATACAGTATATCTCTAACAGTAGTTTTGACAGATTTGTTCAGCTATGCATTTGGATTCACCAAACTGAACAAATAGGATTCTGCTCATGTTTCTTTTTTTTCCCAAGGCTGTAATCTCACCCGACTGTGACTTGTTAGAAGAAAATGACTAGCTTGTGTCTGAAGTAAGCTCTGATTCCATTACAGTACTGCTTCTTGTTATACATGACATAAAGCCATACACACAAGGAAACAAAATTTTCATCACCAGTGTATCTACATACGTATCTTAATGTGGCCTTCCTAAAGCTTTCAAAGACTGATGCATGACAGCAGAGTGAAAGTCTGTCAGATTCAGTTCAGTTCAGATTGTCAAACCAAACCATTAAAAATAACTTTTTTTTCTGAAATGTCACCAAACAAATAAAGGGATAAACTTTATAATGTTTAAAGACACTTAGGCAAACACAGTGTGGGATCACAGCAGGTATCTGTGTCTGTCTTCATCCAGTGTCAGATCCACCACCTCTGGGGGTGGAGCCCATTCAGGTTGGGCAGAGACCGCTGTCCAGTGGGGCATGGCTGTTTGCTTCCATGCTGACAGAGACTGGATGACACCACCTCGTGGAAATCTTGACACAGCACTGTAGGAGGACATGATAAACTATTAAGAGAACAAGGCAAAATAATCATTGAACAAATTTTAAAACATTTTGTCATTTTATTGTGAGTTGAAAACTAGAGAGAGTAATGCACTGATGCGCAAGATGACCAAATGTCTGTATCCACCTGACTATCACAATCACAATATGTGCTTTTTAAACAATATCTCTCTCAGACTTTGTACCCCCGATTCTGCTTTTAAAATAACCTCCTCGCTTCAGGGAAGGCTTTCCACTAGATTTTGGAACATAGCTGTGGGAAGTTGTGCTAAATGATGTTGGCGGAGGAGGCCTGGTGTGCAATCAGCATTTCATTTCATCCTAAAGGTGTTCAGTGGGGTTGAGTTCACATAAATTCTTCTAACCTTGGCAAACAATGTCTTCATAGACTTTGCTTTGTGCAGTGTCATGCGGAAACATATTCGGTCCATTTAGTTCCAGTTAAAGGAACCATTACCGAATAGAAAGACATTCTACACAGTCATATACTTTGTTTTGTTCCTCAACAGTTTGGGAAAGAACCACATGTGGGTGTGATAGTCAGGTGTCCACATTTTTGGCCATAAAGTGTAAAAACAAAAGAGTTGTAGGTAACCTGGCCAATTGTTAATTTTAAAAAAGGCAAATTGACAACACTTAAGACAAGGAAGTAAGGCAGGAAGGAAGGCAAGAAGGAAGAAAGGCAAAAAGGAAGGAAGGCAGGCAGGAAGGGAGGGAGGAAGGGAGAGAGAGAGGGAGGAAAGGAAGAAAGGAAGGATTATAAAGTTAAATGAAAACACAACCAAAATTGAATAATACAAAATAAGTGTGGTTAACAGCCAATATTAAATTAGTGACTAATTAAAAAGCTAAATGTAACTTGTTAGTTAATATAAATGAATAAATAGGTAAGTAAGCAAAATAAGCAGCTACTAATAATGCTTAGGAGTGTTTCCAACCTGGTATTCTCCTGTACGCCGACAAACTCCACTTCACTGTCAGATAACGGCAGACTCACCTGGGGAGGAGCCACCTCTACTGGACCTACAGCAACACAACCAGTACAAACGTTCACCAACTCTCATAACACTATGCAGGGTTCAGTAATATTTAGTGAACAAATAATATATTAAAAGTACAACAGAAAATCACACTTATGAATTTACTTCTGAAATAACTTTCAAAAGTAAAATACAATCAGGTGCACAAACATTGGAACATTGACAGATATCATTTTAGATTTTATCAGAATATATTGGAGTAGAAATGAAACAATGAATATGAGCTTAACGTGCAGAACTTAACCTGATGATATAGTTTATCTAAAATGGGAGAACAATTGCTTTCGGCACCTTAAAAAGTGGAAGGACAGAAATAAAAAAATGCTGTAATTCCTACACCGTTCACCTGATTTGGATATAAATACTCCAATATACTGTGATAGACAGCTTTCGGCTGCTCCCTGTTCGGGGTCGCCACAGTGGACCAACTGGTCCGCACAACAAGTTGGCACAGGTTTTACGCCAGATGCCCTTCCTGACGCAACCCTCCCATTTTTTCCAGGCTTGGGACAGGCACTGCATCAAGTGGCTGGGGTCTGGGCATTGGCTGGGAATTGAACCCGGGCTTTTCGCATGGTAGGCGAGAAACCTACCACTGATATTTTTATATATATATATATATATATATATATATATATATATATATATATATATATATATAATAAATAAAACAATATATATAAAATAACAATAGCTTTGTCACTGTCTAAATATTTATGTACATAAATATAAGCTATACTGAAACCTGCCATTATTATTTAACTAATACTAAGATGTTCCTGACGAACTTGTGCATTTATGATTTTAACACACAGTTGACTTTCTTCTTACTGAATGTCAAGTACAGATTTTACTGCAGCTTCCGCATGACACTCCTTATTACTGCTTCTTATACTTCTATGAACATTTACAATATCTGTCGTGTTGCTACATCAGTGTTGCTACATTTCCTCTGAAGACAAATCTTATAGCCATAAAAATCTTCTTTTTTTTTTTAATGTTTTACTAATATCTGATAGTCAGTTTTCATTTAAAAGATTTATAGGTAATTTGTGTATAGGTATAAGAAAAATCTAACCAGATTGTCCAATAACCGTGTATTGCATATCCTTAGTAATAATTTCAATTACTAGATGATTACAGGCCACTGTTTACTGGAAATAAATTCATTTCTTAAGAATTCTGTGTTTCACATTGGTGACTGTATTGCACCATACAGCGCTCGTCTGTCTTTATAGTCTCTTGTGGATGAATGAAAGAAAACTGAGTGTATACACAGACATCAAAGAAATAAATTCACTTTAACGGGCATCTTCAGTCTTATCCACAAGCCCAAACTGGGTACACAATTTAATTCCAGCCAAACAGGGGCCAGCAAATACTGTAAAATTAGTAGGTGTAACATGTTTGGCTGGAATGAAAATCTGTAGGCCCTTTGGTGATAAGATCGACAATCTCTGAACTGTGCTGTTTTTGCTCCTAAGTGTCTACATTCATTTTGTCTAACCCTATCCACTGACCTGAGAGGGTGTGCAACTGTTGCTCTTGTTCAGAGTGTGTGTCTGACACATCATAGTGACCGATGACCTCTGGCCCCTCTGCACAATACACACAAAATGGTTTTAGTTTTAACTTACTACCACAAATGCCGGTGACAAAATCATTATTTCCTATGTTTTGTTGCATCTTATTCCATTTAAAATACATTTCTAAGTGTTTGCATATTTTTTCCTAGAGGGGAAAACCCTATTGGGTTACTATAACTTTCTCTTTAGTCAAACTTACCATTCAGCTACACAGCCTCAAGCTATGTGTCTGACTTTTGGAGCAATAATATGGCATTAATTTTATAAGACAAAGAGAAAAATGTTTAGGAAGTAATAGTACTTGCTTTTAACATTACACAAATAACAAGGCACACATGCTGGAAAAAGAGGCATGAAAAAAAAGAGACCAGCTACACACTGGTAAAAATGCTTCCTTACTGGACGCAGTTCAAAATGTGAATTATCTACACTACTATTCAAAATGTCTAAAGATGAATAAAGATTAAGATAGTTATTCTTCCTGCTCAATCCATGCAAGATTCGTCCGTTCTCATTTTAGATCTCAACAGCAACTGACCCGAACTTTTAAACTGTATGAGTAACTTCTCAAATTGGTCACCTAAACAGGAACACCTGTACCCCTGATCAACCAAGCAATTATCTGACCTGCCAATCATGGCATTTTATATTCATTCATTCATTGTCTACTGCTTATCCGATCTATTCTCAGGTGACGGGGAGCCTGTGCCTATCTCAGGCGTCATTGGGCATCAAGGCAGGATACACCCTGGACGGAGTGCCAACCCATCGCAGGGCAAACACACACTCTCAGTCACTCACGCAATCACACACTATGGACAATTTAGAGATGCCAATTAACTTACAATGCATGTCTTTGGACTGAGGGAGGAAACCGGAGTACCTGGAGGAAACCCCGAGGTGCGGGAAGAACATGCAAACTCTACACACACACACAGCAGAGGCCGGAATCAAACCCCCAAGCCTGGAGGTGTGAGGCAAACGTGCTAATCACCAAGCCACTGTGCCCCCTATAATATTTTATATTAAATATTATAAATTTGGTGTGTTTGGGGATGCATTTGCTTCTGCCGAGATTCTGCAGAATGGAGCCCGGGCTATTCCATAATAATATAGAAATAGTATAGTAGGATAATATTAGAAATAATAATAATAATTGAGTTTTTTGGATAAAGTATTTGCAATTGTAGGTCACATGACAATGCCAACATAGTGGATGTAGTATGACCAGACTGTATTCATGCTACACCTATAAACTGATCAGTACGTACTGGAACAACTGACACAGTACGCAATTTCAGACACAGTTCTGGTCTTTTTTCCAGTGAATTGTATTGTATGGGTCTATCCCATGCCCTCTATAGCCTCATATTACTGTTCTTGGCTGATCTTTTTCTGTTATAGCCCATGTCACACAAGTTTGAGATGTGTTCTGAAATGCTTTTCTGTGCTGCATGGCATTAAAGTGTGATTGATTTACTCTTAGCCTTTCTTTCAGCTCACTGTCCTCCCTTATCAACAAGGCGTTTCTGCCTGCAGAACTGCCACGTTTTTTGCTTTCCATGCAATTCCGTGTAAACTTCGAGAGACGTGTGTGTGTGTGTGTGAAGTTTCCACAAGATCAGCAGCTTGTAAGATATTCTAACCATCAGTCTGGCATGAACCATCATGCAATGCTCAAAGTAACTGAAAACAAATTCTGCATATTGATGTTTGTAAGAACATTAACTGCAACTCAACCTGTAGCTGCATGATTTTATGCACTGCAACCACATGACTGGTCAGCTGGATAATAAGCAGGTGTTTCTATTAAAGTGAGTGCATACACTCAAGGTCAGTATGAAAACAGTTGTGTCTTCATTAAATACAAAACATAAATGATGGACAGAAATCCAGGACAGCATTCTTTTATTTTTAATTGTAAACTAAGGACATTACCAACGGATTATAATATGAGGAAAATGAAAATCAAGATATAAGAAAATGGTTCATTAGTTCCATCATCTCTTTCATGTTGCAGTTCACTAGCCCAGTTCACCAAAGTCATTGAAGAAGTGAGTCCTTATTTAGAACAAATTTGTAAACTTTTAACTCCTTCCATAAAGTGTAGATGTGTGTAAAATAAACATTTCTCGTTAAGGCCCTTCTGTGATTATAAGCAAGGATTTGTTTTTGGTGTGTTTTAAAAAACAAAAAAAACAAACAAAAAAAACACACACACACAAGAACATTGACACTGACATTGTGACTTGTGTTAAACTGCTGAACAGTTATAGATGTGTCTGTGTGTGCATTGTACAGTGTTTCTGACCGCATCAAGCTTCAGTATGAGACTCAGATACACAACACTTGAGCATAAAGTTAGATTAAACTTAATAGCATGTGTGTACGGAGTAACTCAAAGTTATATTAGTAGTAGAACATCACAGTGCAGCTGTTCATGCATTATTGCTTCTTATTATTTTCTGTTCCTTACATGCATGTGGTGTAATAAAAACAAACAAACAAAAACCAAAGGCAAACCAGATCACAACTAATGGAGTCAGTTCTTCCTTTTCACCCTAGAGCAACACAGTAAGACTTAAAATGAGTCCATTTTAAGATAAGTTGTGTGTGTGAGATCTGTCTGGTCTGCAAAACCAGTTAGAGAAGTTCCAAGACACACACATATTGAGGAAAGAGTGTGTACAAGAATACATCACTACATAATCCCCTGCTCTTTTCTTGAAGACTTATTTCTCCTGAGAGCATCTGTATATTGATGAAGAAACTGGATCACTCTCCCTCTGTGCAGAGTTGCACAAGGTGTCCAAGTTTTATTTGATGACATTCAGTACCTCAAATGCTGCATTTTAATAAGCCAAAGCGAACCTGACTTTGTAGTCTGCCTACAGGTTTATCAAAATGCATTTGGTAATTTGACTTGGATGGCTAGAAAACCAAGTTTTATGCACTCAATTTGTCGAGAAGACGGGCTCAAAAGAGGGAGATTGTGGCCAATTATTATTAATCTATGGGTAACATTTGCCTTTAAAAACACACAATTCGATATAGCTACCCTAAATAGAAAAAAACAAATTATGTGAAGTTTATATAAATTAGGCCAAGGGAAAAAAGAGGTTTTCAGAGTGGTAAGATTTTATCAATCACAGTCAAGCTCATGTGCATAGTGGCATGAAGTAGAGTGGCATCAAAATGGAAGATATGAACTGAAATGAGCTAACTGCATCTATGTTCTGCATATTAACTATGCTTCTTAAATTGTAATTGTTGTTTTAAAGGCAAATCTTTCCCAAGTTTTCAAAACTTGACTTCTAGTCACTTTCCCCCCCACACTGTTGTGTAAACAGAACCATGGCCAAGGTCCTTATCCTGTGTTCATCATGGATGTTAACTATCTGGCAGCATTACATAACATTACATCAGACAATGAACAAAAAAATCAGAGGAGGAAGTACGCACCAGAAATGAAGATTACGTTATTAAATAATTTTTGACTGTAATGCCAGACTGAAATTTCTAATATGGAAGAAACAAGTTCTTACCTCAAAATATCATATAAAAAAAACATGCACTCATCCAGGTGGACTCTCTTTTGCCAAGCAATCACAACTACCTTGGTGGTGAACCTGAGATCCTTGCAGTTACATCATTATTAATCATTATATTATTCATGTGTATTTTATTATGTATGGACGTTGTATCAGGTGTGTATTGACTGAATACTTTCGTGTTTGTAGCACTTGGGTTTAGTTCTGAGTGTCTTGCACATGCTTTTGGTAAACTGACTAAATCTGAAAACAACGATATGATTAGATTGTTTGTTTGTTTTTACTGTGGAAATTTTTGGAACAACCCTATTTGCCAATAAAGAAACGTAAACAAAGAGAGGAGGACAAAGAGAGAAGATTAAAGTAGACAAAAGAAGATCAGAAGAAAGTGAGTAACTGTGGGGAAGGGGGAGACAAAAATGACAGTGGGCCTTGTGTACTATATCCAGCATTGTTGGCTAGAATGTTTCTATTTTGCGTAAATATTTTTCTTCGAGTTTTCTCGGTAGCTCAGCGTGTCGTTCCTTTACACATTTAACAGATTTGGATCCAGGACGCAGCTGTGAGCAGAGTTCAGTGTGGGGGGAGAGGCCTCATTGTTCAGCCGGATGATCCGATAGGCCGTAGGTGTTTCTTCTGAGCCAACGTGACTCCGCCCTTCTGGATTCCCACTGTATGACTGATCATCGTCCTCACCGGAATGGAGACGGCTAATTCGCTCCATCCACGCACGGAACCTTTCCTCTGTACGCCTCTGGGCGGCTGCCACTCGTGTCAGCGCTTCCTCCAGGACTCCACCCATGCTGTTTCCACGGCGGCCAGCTTAAAGACAGACAGCAAGCGCCGAAAACACACACATACACAAACGTCAGGCACACACTAGAAAAACCCTGGACTTCACGGCGGCCATGCTGACAAGCTTAATGGGAGTCATGCAGCTTTCACGGTGCATTCTGGGAACTGGAGTACGTTGCATGAACAGGTGACAATAAGAACCGCCAAATTTTGAACACTCTCACAACCATAACTGATCTCACATGAGTAATGTATATCTAGATTCCAAAATACAACTGAGTTTACTTACTGAACAATCATAAAAAAAAAACAAAAAAACACTACCACTGGAGTTAAAGATTCCAACTATACTTATACTGCAGGAAGATGAAAAGGTGCCAAAAATGATCAATACTGTGGATCTGACAATGTATTATTATTTTATACTAATATTCCATTCCATGGTCTGTAATTCATCGGTAAATAAAATTTAGAACCTTTCAAAAATTCACGAGAGGAACAGCGCCATCTCTTGGGCTGCTGTTAAAATTTATTAACTTGTTAAAAAAATTAAAGATGCAAAGAAAGACAGACACGTTAGGTCTGTGGCATGGAAGAGACATAAAATCATGGGTTTTATATAAATTCTGTAATAGGAGCGAGAGAAAGAAAGAGACCACCCATTGTGTTGTATAGTGGGAGTGGACAACTATGTTTTTGGAGTGTACAATTTGTTTGCTTAAATGCTAATACAGGATTTCCTCAAAAATCTGCTAATCTAGACATTTCTGTGTCCACAGAATCCAGCACAAATGTCTCAAAGACACCTACCGTGATCAAAAATTTCATTTCAATACATCTTCAGCTTAAACATGAAACTTAATCAGATTTCAAATATGGAACGGACGGATAGAACAGATTATTTATCTATTTTGGGAAATTTACATTAAAAAAACAACCTTAAGCTGTACTGTACCTTTGCTTGATTTGATTTATTTTCCTAACTCTTTCAAAATGAACGAAAAGACTTCAACCACAGCTACCTGCCTATTGGTGTTTATTAACGTGATCAATATCTTGTATACGATTGGCTCTTTCATATCAAAGGCAGAGTTGCCCATGCAGCTGCTGTGCACTGTGTATGGTGTACTGGACTGTTAGCGTTTACGAACTTTAATGTATATCGTCACTCGGAGGCGGAAAAATCTGAGTGGTGAATATGGCCACAAAGGTACCCATTTCTATCTAATCGAGAAAATGGGAGGTTTGATTTATATTTCTGCAAACGAATAAATGTGTCTACACAGAGGTGCAGAGAATACGAATCTTTACTACATGTCTGAATTGTGGTGCATCAAGTAAATGCAACTTGGTTGAACAGGATGAATTGAGACAGGACTTGAACAATACTCAAACCAACAGCACTGGCTGGGAAAAAAAAACCCTGTAAAATGACCAGCTCTTTGAGGGATGTACTTTTACATAAGACAAGGTTCTTATACAAGTAAATTGCCTGGTCTGGTAAAATTAAAAATATTTTCATAAACGTCACATAAAAAAACAACTGAAAAACAAAATTCGATATAGATAGAGAC
Source organism: Hemibagrus guttatus (assembly GCA_033459395.1). Classification (NCBI taxonomy): domain Eukaryota; kingdom Metazoa; phylum Chordata; class Actinopteri; order Siluriformes; family Bagridae; genus Hemibagrus; species Hemibagrus guttatus. The sequence goes on along the minus strand of JAUCMX010000014.1, from coordinate 11,035,675 downwards.
AGAGAAACCGAGATATGGACAGACAAATTTAGATAGACATATAAACCAATCAATATAACCTGGTGTACGGAGAACTCCAAGAAGTAAAGATAGCACAAAGAAAAATATTGAAGTTACTTTAGCTATTGATTTAAAAACTTAAGACATCTCCCTGTTCAAAACATCACTAAGAATTTTTCCTTAGTAGTTGTTCAAAAGTCTGGGGCGCTGGAGAAAGCACTCACCAAACAGCATTGAACTGCAGGATCTATATCTATAACTACATTTTCCTATAGGTCAATAAATAAACTTCATGGAGCTAAATATGAACATACATTGGGTACCACTGATTATGGCCAAGTGTGTTACCTGGTATGGCTTTATATACTCCCTTTCACTTCTGCTCAAGTTGGCTTCATTTTTATTCAATTTGCATTTCCGGCACACTGTCATGGACAAAGCTTTGGGACCAATCATTTGCATTCGCCGATCATGCATGAAAATGTTAAGCAGTGTGACACGCCTATCTGTGGCTGTGTGTGTGTTGAGAACTGAAATGTTTGTGCGTGCGAACAAGCACGAACAAGAAACCTCAAACAACAGTGTTGTGTTTTATGTACTGTAGTGTGTGTAGATGTATGGAACACTAACCCTGCATATTTAAAACATTCATGCTGAACATGATTTCTTCACATGATAAAAGAGCATGAAGATTTTCAAATGAACCCATGCGTGTTTATGAACAGTTTCAAAAAGCTAAATTTCAGCTCTATTATTCTTTGATGCACAACAATAAAAAAGGACTTTATAAACCTACAGCCAAATGGGGCTTGTTGTAATTTGCCTGGAGCTTGGGGATGAGCTCCTGTATGAGACAATGCTGCCGTTTTAACAAATCCAGCATAACCGGCACTTTAATGGCATTCAGCTGCATTATGCTCAGTGTGAATATGCCTTTAAAGTGTCAAGACCAGCCAGCATGGGGTCATTCAGCCAACATGCACAACAGACACTACACATGTGTGTGGGTGTGTTTTTATAGCTTAAAGGAAAACAAATGTCATCACAAGAATAGGAATATCTGACAGTTGCAACAAGGCACATCTCCATTTATCAGGTTTCTGTCATAGTTACAGTGTCAGCATAGCTCTGTGTAAAGAGAACACACTGGCTAGGATGACACTGATATGACAGTTTATCAAACAAGCTGACTTGCCAAACCAAAGAATTTCTATTTTAACTAGTACTACAGTACAGTGAACAAGTGCAGTTTAACTGCAGCTTTCTGTAGGTCGCTCTGGATAAGTGCATTTGCCAAATGGCATAATTAAATATAATAATTGTAAATGCAGTCTAACTGCCCATTTATTTCCTGTAGAGATGCAAAAATCAGCTGTGATCTTTACAATAAGTTCTGTAGTCAAACTGATCAATGAAGGAATAAAAGATCATCAGTGACACTCACTTTCCTGAGTGTTGAATGTATAAGGTCACAAACAATGTACAAATGTCACATTGGTTCAAAGGGCATGGGGTCAAAGGGCACTTTAAATTCTCCCATTTACAGTGATAGACTAATTTTAAATGATATAATGTTGGAATGTAAATGCTCTGTTGGTTACTAGTTGTTTTAGCCTTATGCCTTTGGGGGGAAAAGCAAGTGAACTTGAGAAACCAGTACAGGTTCATATGAAGCAACAGCATTGTTCGTTACACACCCACAGGAGGAAAAACTAGCATTAATACAGGATACTGAGCTATGCATTACTTGCATTGCCTCTTTTTACTTTTACTCTTGATTGGTTTTGCCCTGTATTTTGTCAGTGTTTTTTCATATTTAAGCGCTCTTTTACAAACTGTTCACGGTTTGGTAAGCAGGTCTAAAGACATCATAGTTATGTTAGTGTATTAATTGGATTTTTAAAATACATAAGCCAATGGTGATATCTAAAGTACAAAATAAAGTGCATTATGAAATCTTACATATAACATATGTATGTATGTTTATATGTACATGCTTGTCCATATACCAAAATGAAGAACAAAAAGATCAAATCCTCTATACTTTCCTAGAGTTTTTTTTTGATAAGCTGCTCTTAAAATATCTTTCTTACATGGAGCTGGCTATAGTATGATTTAGTCTAGATGGAGGGGGTGCAAAACATACGAGGAGTCACAGCTGCACACAAAAAGGATCGCATAAGGAAGCTCTGTGGTGAGGTAACCATCTGATCACACACCGTGACAAACCACACAACCATGACACTGTATCAGCCATACATAAGAAACTGTGTGTGTACAAGAATTGTTATCTGAGATGTATAAGTTGACTGAGTTGATGTATATATGACTACCAATGTTTTCAGAAAGATCATACTGCAAAGATGAACACCCCCAATTCATCTCAGCAGTATTCAATAACTACTGTGACTGTGTGGCTGGACACAATACCTGGAGGATGCAGACCGACTGTTCCTCCCTCATTGTCAGATGATGCTGTCGACGACGATGATGAGTGTGCAGTGGCATCGCTGTCACTAGTGCTGCTGTCCTCCAGCGGGCGGGACTTGCGCTTGGCAACCGCCTCCCTTTTCTGCCTTAGCAGACGCATTCGCTCTTTATGTCTCTGGCTGCGCTTACCCCGCTCTCGGTTCCGCCCGCCATTCGCCTGCTTCTCCTGACAGCGGTTTTTCTTGGCAACCATGGCAACGCCAGCAGACGCGTCGCTCTCGGATCGTGAGCGGCGTGACGACTTCCTGGGGGTGGGGTCAGAGGGAGAGGAAGGGGAAGGCTTAGCGTCAGCCAATTCCACATCATCTTCTTCAGCTGAGGAAAGAGTGTCCGAATCACCGAGATGACCAGAAGATGAGGGTGAACGCAGGTAGGCGGAGGAGTCACTGTCCTCTTGTGGGCAGATCTGAATGACAGAGCTGGCAGGGCCTTTTTCCGGTGGCAGAGCCTCAGGGGAGGAGTCTCGGCGCAGCTCCTTCAGCAGGCAGGGCATGGACAGTAAGCCAGGGGGCAGCGGCCTGGAGGGGCTCTGCATGCCGATTGGCTCCTCAATAGTAGGAGAGCTGGAGGACAGAGCTTCAGGTTTCAGGGACAAGTCCAGATTTTCCGATGTGACCCCGCATTCTGCAGGGCATTCTGGGAGTTCAGTGGCCTTCTGGTCTTCAGCCATCTTTAGAGGACTGGCCAGATGGGCAGGGTCTCTAGAGCAGGAACTGCTAGGCGTTTTGCGTGTTCCAGACCTGAAAATAAATATTTTACAATAGATTATGGACTGGAAATTAGGCTTTACAGTATGCCAAATTTTGCTATGTGCACTAGGTTAAAATGTAAAATAACATGGCCTGAAGTAAAACAAGTTACTTTCTTCTTGCAAAGCTGTAAAAAACAATCTGCCTTCTGGCAGAAGCAAAGAAATGAATTTTAGCACCACTAACCTGATGCAACACTTAGGAGGAGTACATCATGCAAGTATCAAACTGAAATAGCTAAACATTTACTGTGATCTATAACCAGCCATTCTCACTTACTGAGGATGTGAGGTTCTATCTCTTACCATATCTGGAATCTTTACAAATAATATATAGAGTTTTTGGCATAATTCCAACATCCACGTTAAGCTTCACTGCAAGCCTTAAATCCAATGTGAAGTTTTACATTGCATTTAATACTACACCAATAAGTTTGAAACAACTGTTTAAGATGGTTGTTTTATCTGAAAACATTAATTTTTATAGTATACAGCTTAGACAAAAGCATATGTGAATCCATTCCAGCAAATGTTTTAACTTACAGTACAACAGTTTAAACCAAGTTTGGTGTTTCGACCTGATCATGATTTCCATCATACTTAACATAACAATAATCAGCAATCACAGAATACTGGTTCATCTCAACAACTGTCATACTAAAAAAAAAAAAAAGTTCAAAAACTGCAAAGGTGAAAAGGAAAAAATATCTTTAGAACAAAAAAAGAAAACCTACCAGATATCAAGAGCATACAGAACAGGTACTGTGTAGGGGAGAAGACAGACCAATAGAGAGGTTTACCTAGTCATTCAGTCTTAATGAGCGCACCTTAAAATGAGCCACAAGGGCATATTAATGGTCTCCATTTACAATAACATATCAGCTACTGTTGCTCAAAACTCTGCCACATCAGGTTACATCACTGACAAGCAGGTTTTCTTGGTCTGTTTGTGTACTGCATTACTTTTGCTTGTTTTGTTTTTTTTATGTTTTGGGTTGCATAGTGCTGCAATCTATCTTGAGCTCAAGTTACTGTGTGTGGAGTTTCATTTGCTCTCTCAGTCTCTAAATTTCCTCTGGGTTCTTTGGGTTCCTCCCACCACCCAAAAATATGACAGCAGGGGATTGGCTACTATTGTACCCTCGTCATACCCTTGTATCAATGTGTATGAATGTGTGTGCATGGTGTACTGCAACCCTGAAAAGGATATAGAGCTTAATCAAGACCACACACATAAATTTAAAAAATGTTCTATTATATATATATATATATATATATATATATACACACACACACACATACACACACACATACACCGACCAGGCATAATAACATTATTACCACCTGCCTTATATTGTGTTGGTCCGGAAACATGGTATGGAAACAGCCCTGTCCCGTCATGCACTGTGTATTCTGACACCTTTCTATCAGAACCAGCATTAACTTCTTCAGCAATTCGACCAACAGTAACTCGTCTGTTGGATCGGACCACATGGGCCAGCCTTTGCTTCCCACGTGCATCAGTGAGCCTTGCTTGCTCATGACCCTGTCGCCGGGTCACCACTGCTCCTTCCTTGGACCACTTTTGATGGATACTGACCGGGAACACCCCACAAGAGCTGACTCACAAACTCACTCAAATCTTTACTCCTGGTTCTAACCCATCAACTTTGAGGACAAAATGTTCACTTGCTGCATAATACATCCCACCCACTAACAGGTGCCATGATAAGGAGATAATCAGTGTTATTCACCTCACCGCTCACTGTTCATAATGTTATGCCTGATCGGTGTATATACTTACGTGTGTCTGTATGTATATAATACCCATTTATCACTCAAAATTGAAATTTTAAAAAGTTTCCCAGAGTTTCCAAGCCTGCTGGCCTTGGATACACAATGGAGCAAAAAAGTTTGCATCTCTCAGTGTCAAAAGTAAACAAAACGTGCCTCTATTTTCCATTTATTTACAAAATGAAAGAAAAAATGAGAAAACAAATTTGAAAAGAACCAATAGCAAGATGTCAACGTTTTGCCATGTGCACACCTGATCTGAAAAAGGCAATGTATTACATGCCAAACACTCTGGCAGAGTTAAAACAGAAGGGTATGCAAACACTTGCACTCTTCCGTATAGTACATTCAAAAAATCACTTCATGCCCTATGGCAAAGCACTATGGGGATGAATCATAGAAGGCTCCCTTGAGCTACATATTATGCACAGTATAAGGTTGAGGAAATGTTATTTCATACCAGTTATACTGAAGTAAATGGAATAATGGGCTGCAACACCAGGCAGAAGAGCATGAATTAGGACACAGTGCACTAGGTAGGGTGTAGGGTACAGTATTTCATAGACTGTAATTCCAAACCCGGCGACATGCCACTCACATCTATGCATCATGTATGAACAATACGCGGGCGCGCACACTGCGCATGCGCACAACTCCTAGACGTTTGTATCTCGCTGCTTCTTGACCCACAAACCTTCTTACACCGTTTCTTAACTAATGTCTTAAAATAAGCCATTTATTCGTTTACCGCACAATAAAAGTACAGAATCTTTGCATCACATGTCTATATAAAATGCAGCGCAAAAGCAGCATCCGAGATCATCTGCATGCACGGATAGTAACTGTTTTTTATTAACCCCGCGCTTTAAAATGTTCATCTTCTATCACGGTGAACCCGTGAGCCATTTCTGATAGCTAATAAGCAGCTAACTAGGGCAAAATTTACAAATAAACTAGAAAGATGAAGGTAACAGGTAGTCGGGGAGACTAGCCAACCGCATCGCCTTTTAAAGGAAAGGAAAGATAAATGTGAGACACTTAAAATGGTAGCATAGATAATGAGGCAGCTATTTTGCGTCTGCTAGTTGTCTAGCTAGCTGCTTAGATAAAACTGCTTAGATTAAATGTTGCGCACCTGTATTAAACTTCAGCTCGGGTGTATATTCTTCTTAACATCTTGTCCTTTTTTCCCATATAGCGCTTACATTAAAACTTCAGCATACATATGTATTAAAAAGCCAAAGTTCAAACTACGTGTTTGCGGCCCCCGCTAGTCCGCGTCCCAGCCCCTTTAGCACAGTTGGCTACTTCACAAAGGCTGAATACCAACTGACTCCATTCCTCCTACATAAACGCACTACATAGGGTATGATATAATGGCCTTCTACGCGCTATGTAATGCACTATTTGTCCACCAAGTAGCCGTTTGGGATTCTGCCAATGTCCGTTTTACTCGATAAATGAAAGAAGAAAGCACTTCCGGTCTATCTTTACGTCAGCTGTAACAGAGCGCGCCGCCACGCGGTTAGGAGAACATGTGTGTGCGCGCTTGTCACTTTACTCTCCTGTACTCGAAGTAGAGATACTCTAATTAAAATGTTACTCCAGTAAAAAAGTCCTCAATTTAAATTTCAGCAAAAGTACTTGTATCCAAATGTACTTAAGTAAAAAAAAAAAAAGACTGCATTTATCCCAGCTCTACTATTGTCATTTTTTTTGTAATTAACTATTCATTTTATGTGAGAAGAATCTGTCACTCTACTCACTCATGCCTTTTAATACAAGGTCTTGATACAGATGTCAATTAACATTATTCTGAGCAGTCAAGGCACTCAAAGGGAATGTGTAGAACAATTAAGCAGGAATTGAGAACAATTAAGTTTTCCTGTTAAGAATAGTTTATACTTAACATAGTAACAAATTAAAACCTGATAAAACACTTTAGCATGCAGATGTTGAGATGACATTTGTTTGTGTCCTAGTGTGTACATGGCACGCCCTTACAAAAATCGAAGGTTTCTGGCAAACCGTTGTGGTTAAACCTTTGGCGATGTTGCTGCAGGTTCATGTTTTCATATGCAACTTCTGGCAAATTTGTGGTTGACCTATGGTAAACAATGTAAGTATTTGGGCATGGGCACTACACAACAAAAAGGACCCTTACATAAAGACAGAGTCTGAGGCTTGCAAATCATCTCCTACATAAAGTGCTTTAAAATGAAAAATTATATATAAAGAAAATAGTAAGTACTACAGCAGGTGCACCACAGTCTGACTTGGTAACTCATACAGAATAACTGATGTGTGCTGGATACATCTGTGTCCTGGGAATCAGTTTTAAACAAATGACAAACAAGGATCTAAGCAGATTTACTTTAACAGAAACTTGCTGGTATCTGGAGTATCTGGACACTCTGGAGTCTCATGGGAACGCTTAACATGAGGCAGGAATACACACTGAATATGATGCCAGTCCATCCATCCCTCCATCACACATTCACTCAATTTAGCAAAGCCAAACCACCTACTGTCATGATCTTTAGGGGTGGAAGGAAACCTGAGAACCTGTAGAAAACAACATGCAAAACTCCACAGACATGAAGCAGGGCTCCGAAACAAACCTGAGACCCTGAATCTGTGGTGTAAAGGTGTGTGCACCACCATGACACCTGCTGTGCCTTTTTGTCTCTTTTAATATTCACATACCCCATAACACCAGCATTGGAGAAGCAAAAGTACTACTGATTTATATATATTTAAAAAAAATGAACTCAATAGAAAATTGCTTTTATTTTCAGACGCTTACACGGAAAACAATGAGTAGGGGGAAAAAGTTAGTTCAGTAACAACACTATAACTGCTGCTATTATCCTTGGTCTTCTGTAGTCAGTCACCTAGATAAAGTGTTCATCAAGTCAACCTTCTGCTCTAGTGCAGCATCCAGGGCCTCCTAAAACATACACAAAATACGAACGTTACAAACTGACAGATAAGTGTAATGAGCGGACGTGTAAACACAACGCAGGCTTATACACAATATCATATGATTTTGAATCTTATGGCAACAATTTAATATTTGACAACACCACTTAATCCTCTGTGATACAATATGATTTCAATTCTTAAGGTACCAACTGATAGGATACCTTTTTGCTTCCTAAAGGCTAGTTAGTCAATGATCGATTTAGAATCAATGATAATGGATAATAATCAATTTTACAGTTATTCCCTCGATTTTTGTCTGTTTCAATGCATCTATCCCTTTTACCCGATCGTTATACCCCTAGCAACAAATGTAACACAGCAAAAACATACCAGCTCTCTTTTCACCTCTTCAATTGCAACTCGAGCCAGAGCAGGACTCTGTGGAGGGGAAGAAGGAAAGAGTTGTGGATAAAAAACAAAAACAAATGAAACTCCAGATATCAGGCAGCTAAAGGGTCAAGAGCTTCTGTAAAGTGTGTGTGTGTGAGATCAATTTATTTATTTATTTATATATATATATATATATCTCAAGTCAATTTAACTCCTGGGATATTGATCTGGGCAGTTAAGTAGCAGAGGAGGTTGTTAATCAGTTTCAGCTGCTTTGGTGTTAATGAACTTAACATGTGCACTAGATGGGCAACAACGAGAAAACCCCCCAAACAGTAATGGTTTTACAGGTGGAGGGCACTGACATTTTTTCCCCTACTCATCTTTTCTGACTCTTTTTCACTAGTTTTGCATTTGGCTAGGGTCAATGTCACTACTAGTAGCATGAGGCGATACCTGGACCCTACAGAGGTTCACAGGCAGTCCAACTCCTCCGGGATGGCACATCAATACGTGCCGTTGCCAGAAGGTTTGCTGTGTCTCCCAGCACTGTCACAAGAGCATGAAGGAGATTCCAGGAGACAGGCAGTTACTCTAGGATAGCTGGACAGGGCTGTAGAAGGTCCTTAACCCATCAGCAGGACCGGTATCTGCTCCTTTGTGCAAGCAGTAACAGAATGAGCACTACCAGAGCCCTACAGAATGGCCACCCATGACCCTGTCACCGGGTCACTACTGTTCCTTCCTTGGACCACTTTTGATAGATACTGACCACTGCAGACCAGGAACACCCCACAAGAGCTGCAGTTTTGGAGATGCTCTGATCCAGTGGTCCAGCCATCACAATTTGGCCCTTCGTCAAACTTGCTCAAATCCTTATGCTTGCCCATTTTTCCTGCTTCTAACACATCGACTTTGAGGACAAAATGTTCACTTGCTGTCTAATATATCTAACACGGGCCAGCCTTTGTTCTCCACATGCATCAAAAAGCCTTGGCTGCCCATGACCCTGTCGCTGGTTCACCACTGTTTCTTCCTTGGACCACTTTTGATAGATATTGACCACTGCAGACTGGGAACACCCCACAAGAGCTGCAGTTTTGGAGATGCTCTGATCTAGTCGTCTAACCATCACAATTTGGCCCATTTGGCACATTTTTCCTGCTTCTAACACATCGACTTTGAGGACAAACTATTCACTTGCTGCCTAATATATCCCACCCATTAACAGGTGCCATGATGAGGAGATAATTAGCGTTATTCACTTCACCTGTCAGTGCTCACAACGTTATGCCTGATCGGTGTATATGCTTGTACCCATATGCATATAGCAGAATATAGAAGTGTAATGAGTAACATAGAATAAAGAACCATGTGCTATTCAATACAATCAGTAGCATACTAAGAAATACAGAGTGAAAACAGTTTTAAAGTAGAATGCATTTGCAGTGGAAACTTTGGTAGATGTTCCATATTCCCTCGACCACTAGGTGGCGGTACATCAACTTTTAGTCACACTTTATTTCTATGAAGAAGAAGAAGCTATGTACGCGACATGGCGGGATTTTCTAGTGTTTGTATACACCGTTATCTCTCAGCTGTTTAACTAGCTTCCGTGGTTTTGATGTAAAGTTTCATCAGCAGAAATATGTGTGAAAAGAACAAAAGGGTGAGCAGCACCATCAGTGAGAAAGAAGTTGGAAAAAATCTATTTGTATCTCTCTCTTATTTTGACACGGTGTGCTAAATGTAGGTAAGCCGGTGGCTTGAGACGGTGTTCGGTGCTGACGGAGTACCGGAGTTCGAAGTGAACACCCGCACGATCGAGCTGTTGGACCAGCTGGCGCAGATCAGTGAGCTGAGGGGTAAAGAAGTGACCTTACTGACAGACGACTACACACACAAAGCAGCAGAGTACACCAGCGATGGTACACAATTTAATGGGCATTATTAATACATTAATTCCCTAACTGTACTGTTTCGTAGTGTGTGCAATACCATACCATGAGCAATATCACATCATGTGCAATATTATATTTTGTACAATATGTTCTTAGTTCCTTAGCACCTTTTCTGTACTTGAATACATTTTGTATATATAGAATATTCATTCATTCATTGTCTACCGCTTATCTGATCTATTCTCGGGTCACGGGGAGCCTGTGCCTATCTCAGGCGTCATTGGGCATCAAGGCAGGATACACCCTGGACGGAGTGCCAACCCATCGCAGGGCACACACACACTTCTCATTCACTCACGCAATCACACACTACGGACAATTTAGAGATGCCAATCAACCTACCATGCATGTCTTTGGACCGGGGGAGGAAACCGGAGTACCCGGAGGAAATCCCTGAGGCACGGGGAGAACATGCAAACTCCACACACACATGGCGGAGGTGGGAATCGAACCCCCAACCCTGGAGGTGTGAGGCAAACGTGCTAACCACCGTGCCCCCCCTTTATATCGAATATTTCATTTATATTTTCGAATACATTTTGTACTTTTGAATACATTTGTATATACAAAGTGTCAAGGATGCTGAGAAGTTTCCTCAACAGTCTCCTCTCAGACACTTCAGCTCCACTCAATAATGACTGTTTGTTCTGTGCTTCACACTCAGCCCCTAGTGCAGTGATTTTCAACCACTGTACTGAGGCACACAAGTGTGCCGTGAGAGATCGGCAGGTGTTCCGTGGGAAATGATCCATGTATAATTAATTGGTCCAAAAAATGATGATTTAGTGACTGGAAATAATTTGCCATTGTTGAGTGCCTGTGCCTGTGATATACTGACTGGCAGAGCAATGGAAATACTCCTCCATGTCAGTAGGTAGCACAATAATGACCTTGTTAATTCATCACAATGGAATTAATGAGGTGCGCGAAAGGTAGCAGCGACATCAGTGGGTAAATATTTGAAAAGGAAAACTCGGACCCTGGACGGAATTCTGACCCAGGCGAAGGCTCTAATATGAGGGGTGGTCAAAAGAAAGCAAAAATAGTGATTCATTATGAATTACAACTTCATTATGCTTGGTGTGTGGGGAAAAAGCTATCCAATGGTCCCAAGCAAGCTTAAATGCCATCTCCAAACAAAACACCCGTCACTTCAAAACAAATACGCAGACTATTTTGTACACCTCAATAAAGAGAAACAGGCAACTTTGCTGGGGGAAAAAAAATTGTCATTATATATTGTGTTAGGCAGCAGTGTGTCATATTGGGAATTTTTTGGTTGGTGGTGTGCTGTGGGATTCTTTGAAAGTAAAAAATGTGCCATGCTTTAAAAAAGGTTGAAAAACACTGCCCTAGTGGACACTTGTACAATGTTGTAGATGATAAACACTGCAAAACTGAGAGAGGAAAGTGGATGGGATACAAACTATTTAAGCGGCTTTCCTTTGCTCTAGCGACCCACTTGCAGGAAGTGCTACATCAAGGTGTCGGGCTTCAACCTGGAAACGTTGGCAAATCCACCTCCGATCTTTTGTCTGTGCTAGAGGGTACTGCTGAGGTCCTTAAAGTCAGAGACACATCAATGGGAAGGTAATAAACACACAAGCACATTAGATTTGAATACCAAGGTTTCTGTTCACAGATTCAGTTTAGTTTCCCTTGTTGTGGTAAACAAGCAGTGAACCTATTTGCCACTACTGGCAAACTTCTCATTATTGCTAGGATGTTGCTGGAAGTTTGGCACTAGTGGCAGACTTTGGCAAACTTGTGCCAAAGTCGGCCACATTGTTTGCCAAATTAATTTGTTAGCTGCAAATCAGCTACTGCAAATTTCTCGCAAACATGTATCTTTTGTTAGGGTTCGCAAAAATGTTAGTGTTTAGTTGTGGAGCGTGTCCTCATATACATTTTCAGATATTATGTCCATGAGTAACCATAAGTGACATAACTATTAATTTCTTACATAGGTGCATAACACAGCTGTGATTCTAGTGATGGGCAGCATTTTAATTGTTTATTGCAAGTGAAGATGAATGTAAAATGACAAATCCAAACCAATGGCTTCTGTACATTCCTTGGACCAATTGGACCATTGCTTCAATTCAGCAATGATAGGTGTGCAAAAATTAAGGGAAACGTTTCCAGTTGCTGTCGTGATAACAGCAGTTGCTGCACAACCCCTGATTGCACTTCAGTGCCAAATATAGGATAACTTAGGATATTGGCCGCGTATAACTGTATGGGCTTTTCTTAATCATTTGTCTGTTATCCAATTATTAAACGTCACATGCCAGAGACTTATCCTAATAATTGTAGAAGAATGTGAGACTACAGTGTCTCAGAAACTAAAATATTCAGTCTACAGTTAACTATCTAAGTAACCTAAGCCATAAAAGTAGCTTATGGCTTTTTTCCCCTCTAATTCTGATAATTGATTATTAGCATCATACCACAGAATTCTCAGAAACACCTCTGTATTACTTTTAGTACTATATCGACCAATTTCTGGTTAAATTACTAAAATTCGTCTAGTTATCTCTCACGTTAGACATGTTTGATGTCATCTATCAGCTGAGAAAAGGCTACATTTGAGAATAGAATACAGAAACTCTCTATTATTCTACAGATATCTCATTTCTATATAAATGTACGTATATTCTGTGTAATGTACCATGATCTACATTTTTAAAATAGCACCCCTTCCGTAAAGTGTGAATGTAATTTATCAATGATTAACCATTGGCTTTACAGCTTTGTCCCTGCAATTAATAAATTGACCAATGACCTGGCTGAGGCAGAGAAGACCGACAGGAAGTTGGGGCAGGAGCTCGCTGCTGTAAGGAAGAAGATGGCTGCCACAATGATTCTCCGAAAAAAACTTCAAGAGTAGGAGGAAAACACACATAAAGAAATGTGACACTGTCAAATTCAGACCTTTTAAGAAAATTTCCATCCAGAAAATATTGTCCTCTTAGAAAATACTGGAGTGACACTGCCAATATTTTCATTTTTGCTACACAGTAAAGAGCTGAAAAGATCAATGAAACGATAGATCAGCTTTTCTTTCCTGATGCTTATGTTAAACAGCTGGCACCTTTGTTCGCAGACTTCTGAATTCTTTGGTGAGAAAAGCATTTTTTTTTTACCCGTAATGAAGTCCTGTGTTGTGTTGGCAGTATGTTTTGGGTCATTGTATTGCAGTAAGTCAAGAGTCAAGTCAGCTCCAGAAGCAGCCATGCAAACCCAAGCCATGACGCTACCTCCAGTATCATGAGGTTTTGTGGCTCATATTTGTATTTTTTTGTGAATTCCAATTTGGCTTACTGTTGATGAGTGGTTTGCATCATATGGTACGGCCCCTATGTTCCAGCTCTAAAAGTCTTCTCCAAACAGTGGATTGTGAGAGCTTCACCCTGCCTTGTAAAGGTTGATGCTGATGTCCCTGACTGTTATTTTGGGGATTTTCTTCACAGCTCGCCAAATGTTTATCAGCGGTTATTGTAATCTGCTGCTCAGTACACCAGTACTTTCTTTGTTTTCTGCGTTCAGCTTCAAAATGGCTCACTTTTTAGGCTTATACAGACTTGGGAAATAGCGGCTGAATATAGAAGTGCCACCTCTTTTTGTTTTCAGGTTATAAGCCATTGTAACTACTCTGTAACCCAACATCAGAGTGGCAGATAACCGTTAACTTCTTACAGGAATGATAAAAATACAGCATCAACCAACACATTAGCACAAGAATACAAATATTTTAGTAGGAACATGTTTAACAGCTTTTTGTTTTGATACAGAGCAAAGGCTCACTAATCATTTAGAAAGAAAAGCTGAACTAAAGAATCGCCCTGTGTTTTGTTAGAGATTTGAAGAAAATTGCACAGGTCCAGCAGGTTGAGGCTGCTACAGCTGAAGAGAGGTTGCTTAATATGGACTTCATGAAGAACAAATCCAGAGATCTGACCTGCAGAAATAAGATAGCACAGGTATGTGTGAGAGTGACCTGTGGATTTCATATTACACCGATCAGGCATAACATATTGATGTGCAATATTGTGTTGCTCCCTGCTCGTCTGTTGGATTGGACCACACCTTGGCCGCCCATGACCCTGTCGCTGGTTCACCACTGTACCTTTCTTGGACCACTTTTGATAGATACTGACCACTGCAGCCCGGGAACACCCCACAAGAGCTGCAGTTTTGGAGATGCTCTGATCCAGTCGTCTAGCCATCACAATTTGGCCCTTCATCAAACTCGCTCAAATCCTTACGCTTGCCCATTTTTCCTGCTTCTAACACATCAACTTTGAGGACAAAATGTTCATTTGCTGCCTAATATATCCCACCCACTAACAGGTGCCATGATGAGGAGATAATCAGTGTTATTCACTTCACCTCTCACTGCTCATAATGTTATGGCTGATCGGTGTATAATGATTTCTTTACTTATGTTTTTAATGTTGAATTTTAAAAAATAAGTGTGGGTTGACTGGTCAAACCTGAGCACATTTCTGCTATAGCAAAATCCTGAAGAGACTGCCTAATATAGCCTTAGATTAAAAGGAAACTATGCTCATAGTCATCTAACGTTTGTGTGTGTGTGTGCGTGCGCGTGTCCATGCGTGTGTGTTCTAGGACAAGTTGGCTTCCAGACAGATGAAGGACTCGCTCACTCATCAAGCTATTGTACAGCTTGCAGAAGTATGACGTTCTGTCCACTTTAAACCTTTTTATATTCTCCTTTTCATCATTGTTAGTCCAGGCTTTCTCTGTTCTAAGGGTATTAGGTGAAGTGTAATGTTGATTACGATACCAGCAGGAAAGTTCTGCTCAGATAATTACTAAAACATTGTTCAGGATAATTACAGGAAGCTGTTCAGTGCGAAAATGTGCTGTAACTCACTCTCTCTTTTAAATTCACAGAAAATTACAGCACTGAAGCAGGAAATTGCCCCCCTCAAGAAGAAACTGGAGCCTTATAATGATCTGAGCCCTGTAAGCAAGCCTACAGTCTTTTCCAATCTAATATTTTTCATCAGTTACAACACTAGCACCACAATCTTTAAAGAGATTGCTGTGCTAAAAATATGGTGTTTAAAATTGATTTAAGATGGAGAGCCGGAAATGTAAAGAAATATGCCACAAATAATTGTAATCCTTCGTTTTCATATAACGAGGTTCTAAATTGTTAAAAATGTCTCAGGCCTCAGGTGCTCTGCTCCAGGATGGAGTATATATTATATATTATTTGTACAATCTTTATAATGTTGAATGTGGCGAGTTTGGGGGGGGTTCAGGAAAGAGGAAACTGGAGGGATCATTCCGTTATGTACACTATATTGCCAAAGGTTTTGGGACACCCCTCCATATCATTGAATTCAGGGGTTGGGCCCAGCCCCTTACTTCCAGTGAAAGGAACTCTTAATGCTTCAGCATACCAAGACATTTTGGACAATTTCATGCTCTAATTCATCCCAAAGGTGTTCTCTCGGGTTGAGGTCAGGACTCTGTGCAGGTCAGTCAAGTTCCTCCACACTAAACTCACTCATCCATGTCTTTATGGACCTTGCTTTGTGCACTGGTGTGCAGTCATGTTAGAACAGGAAGGGGTCATCCCCAAACTGTTCCCACAAAGTGGGACATGAAATTGTCCAAAATGTCTTGGTATGCTGAAGCATTAAGAGTTCCTTTCACTTGAGCTAAGGGGCCGAGCACAACCCTTGAAAAATAAACACCTGAATTCAATTATATAGAGGGGTGTCCCAAAACGTTTGGCAATATAGTGTAGTATTTTTGCCCCACAGTTTCAAGTTTCCCAGTTTGATCTTGAACTGGGGAGTTTTATTTGAATCTGTACATCACTCATGAAAGAGTACCCAATTAAAACAAGAGGTTATACTGACTTCTAATAATGAATCTGAGATCACAAATTAGCCTGTGGCACTAATCATCATGTCATGGCCCATTTTTCCCATTCTGATTAATTGATCTCACACACACACACTTTACAGAAGCTCTTGACCCTTTATCTGCCTGATATCTGGAGTTTCATTTGTTTGTTTTTTTTATCCACAACTCTTTCCTTCTTCCCCTCCACAGAGTCCTGCTCTGGCTCGAGTTGCAATTGAAGAGGTGAAAAGAGAGCTGGTATGTTTTTGCTGTGTTACATTTGTTGCTAGGGGTATAACGATCGGGTAAAAGGGATAGATGCATTGAAACAGACAAAAATCGAGGGAATAACTGTAAAATTGATTATTATCCATTATCATTGATTCTAAATCGATCATTGACTAACTAGCCTTTAGGAAGCAAAAAGGTATCCTATCAGTTGGTACCTTAAGAATTGAAATCATATTGTATCACAGAGGATTAAGTGGTGTTGTCAAATATTAAATTGTTGCCATAAGATTCAAAATCATATGATATTGTGTATAAGCCTGCGTTGTGTTTACACGTCCGCTCATTACACTTATCTGTCAGTTTGTAACGTTCGTATTTTGTGTATGTTTTAGGAGGCCCTGGATGCTGCACTAGAGCAGAAGGTTGACTTGATGAACACTTTATCTAGGTGACTGACTACAGAAGACCAAGGATAATAGCAGCAGTTATAGTGTTGTTACTGAACTAACTTTTTCCCCCTACTCATTGTTTTCCGTGTAAGCGTCTGAAAATAAAAGCAATTTTCTATTGAGTTCATTTTTTTTAATATATATAAATCAGTAGTGGTGCACACACCTTCACACCACAGATTCAGGGTCTCAGGTTTGTTTCGGAGCCCTGCTTCATGTCTGTGGAGTTTTGCATGTTGTTTTCTACAGGTTCTCAGGTTTCCTTCCACCCCTAAAAGTCATGACAGTAGGTGGTTTGGCTTTGCTAAATTGAGTGAATGTGTGATGGAGGGATGGATGGACTGGCATCATATTCAGTGTGTATTCCTGCCTCGTGTTAAGCGTTCCCATGAGACTCCAGAGTGTCCAGATACTCCAGATACCAGCAAGTTTCTGTTAAAGTAAATCTGCTTATATCCTTGTTTGTCATTTGTTTAAAACTGATTCCCAGGACACAGATGTATCCAGCACACATCAGTTATTCTGTATGAGTTACCAAGTCAGACTGTGGTGCACCTGCTGTAGTACTTACTATTTTCTTTATATATAATTTTTCATTTTAAAGCACTTTATGTAGGAGATGATTTGCAAGCCTCATACTCTGTCTTTATGTAATGGTCCTTTTTGTTGTGTAGTGCCCATGCCCAAATACTATATATATATATATATATATATATATATATATATATATATATATATATATATATTATATATATTATATATATATATATATATATATATATATATATATATATATATATATATATATATAATAGAAAAGGAGAAAACTGAAAAGAAAAAAAAACAAGTAAGAATAAACCGTAAAATAGAATAGATAATAGACATATATAAATAAATGAATGAATAACCATTAAAATATGTATATTAACATTGGTATGTATAGACTGAATATTAAATAGGACTAATGGAAGTAGACTGGATTGAACGTGTGCAATTCTTGATTCTTTTTACTCCGAGGCATGTATATTTTAGAGTCTATGTGGAAAGCCCTTACTGGTGGCGCCCTGGTCCCAATGTCAACCGTGAAATGACTTTCGGCTAAATATATAAATATGCTAACCAAAGATAGAAAATACACCCATTTGCAGATGTTTGGTTAGTGGACATACTGTAACAACACCTAAATCTTTGTCTAAGGGTAACGACTCGCAGTCTTAAATAAATATATTAATTTAATTTTTTAAAACAAAAAGCTTCCGTATATTTCTTCCGGGTCATGCTGTGACCTTTCTATATGAGCTCGTGCCGGCGTCCTCCATTTCGTTCACTCCGCTCCTTGGCTGTAGCTGCTTGGTGGAGGAGTACGAGCTCGGCACTTAAACACCAAACATGCTGTCAGTTCGCGTAGCGGCGGCTCTTGCCCGCACCCTGCCTCGTCGGGCTGCGTTTGTGAGTATTTTTCATTAAATTGTGCGTTTTTGTTGCAAGAAATAATTTTAATATTTAGTAAGTTCAACTCTGGTGTTCTGAATGTCAGCGCTTCCATGGCGTGTGCGGCCGCCATCTTGCTCTTGGGCGGCCTGTTAGTGCTGCAGTTTGCGTTGTTATATGCGAGAGCTGAAACTATATTGCAGAATATCCTGCAGAAAAATCAATAAATTAACTAAGTTGAGGTCACTAGTATGCTGTTAATAGCTATGTATTGTAGCTAATGTTGCAACAATAAACCCATGTCAAATGAATGACATTAGCTATTGAAGGTCAGGAATTGGTCATTTATCCGGTTAAGCTGTTCAAGTAGGTGACTGCGTGGCATATTATATTACTTCGTTCCTCTACGTTATTTATTTCAACATAGTCACCATTTAAGAGTGAAGTATGTTGCTTTTATGAACGACTTAGCTTTTAGCAATATCTCCTTGTTCCGCGATTAGCACTGCAAGCTAACGTATGCTAGCCCTTGATTACTTAGCTGTAAGGTTTTCTATGGATTGGTTAGCAAATGTACAGCATTTACGTTTAATAACTTTTTAAACAATACATAGGATCACTTTTAATTTCAGTAACTTCTACTGGGCTCTACAGCGCTTGAAGGTCAACAGTAATGTACATGGAAAAAGGCCTCTGGGAAGGGACTCAACACTGGGTTTTTTTTTTTTTTTTTTTAATTTATATGTAATTTCCTTCATTTATCTGTTCACCAGGTTTCCAAGAATGTAGCTGCTGCTTGCGTGGGCGTGAAGAACCTGCACACAGCAAAGCCATGGCTGCAGAAGACTGGTATGTGAATGGACTGCACTGTTTTTGTTGTGGGGTGGGAGTTTTTGTTTTATTTATCCCCCCCCCTCTAAAGTGCTTGTTGATCATGACTACTTGTGTCCTGTCTAGGCACTGCTGAGGTCTCCAGCATTCTGGAGGAGAAGATCATGGGTGCTGATACCAGTGCTGATCTGGAGGAGACTGGACGTGTGCTGTCCATTGGTGACGGTATTGCTCGTGTGTACGGACTGAGAAATGTGCAGGCTGAAGAGATGGTGGAGTTCTCATCTGGCCTGAAGGTCAGTACACTTTAGTGAACCAGGTTCACTTGGTCTGTTTTAGCATCTGAATGAGTGCAACTTCTTATTTCCATTGGAGTAGTTATAGTTTCTGGATATGTTGATCAAGATTTTTGTCTTTAGGGTATGTCTCTGAACTTGGAGCCTGATAACGTCGGTGTTGTGGTGTTTGGTAATGATAAGCTGATCAAGGAGGGCGACATTGTGAAAAGAACCGGTGCTATTGTGGACGTGCCTGTCGGTGAGGAGCTGCTCGGCCGTGTTGTTGATGCTTTAGGAAACGCCATCGATGGCAAGGTATGCTAAGAGATATATATATATATATATATATATATATATATATATATATATATATATATATATATATATATATATATATAAAGTAAATAAAAAATTATTCCCCCCCTTTGGAGTAATTGAGGAACATATTTAAAATTTGATGGTTCTAATTGCTTTTTTTACTGCATGGAATGAGAGCACTGTGTGTGTACTTGGTCCAGAAACTGAGACCATGAAAATGGTGGAAATGTATGTGGTCAGATCTGAATACCCACACAGATGCCCTGTGGGACACTAACTATGTAGATAACATGAAGGCAAACCGGAAGATAGATGTGGTACTGGGGAAATGCTTGTCTAGAATTTTATTTATGATTTGATGAAATGAGATTTCTTTTGTTTGGAACTACTTTTATTTTATTTATTTTTTCCTGGCCAAGATGACGAATATTCAGCAAGATCTTATGAAGGCATGCTGGCTAATTTTGCATGACTTGCCTCAGATATGTTTCCATCTTCATTTTGAATTTGCATTGTCAAAGGCTTTTTTTTCTTTTTTTTTTTTTCTTTTTCCCCCTCTGTATTGTGTTAGGGTCCACTGGGAAATAAACAGCGTAGGCGTGTTGGTCTGAAGGCTCCAGGCATCATCCCCCGTATTTCTGTGAGGGAGCCCATGCAGACTGGTATCAAGGCTGTGGACAGTTTGGTGCCCATCGGCCGTGGCCAGAGAGAGCTGATCATTGGAGACCGACAGACTGGGTATGGAGGTTTGGGGAAATGGGCTGCTTTGACCCAGTATCAGCAAATAAACTTTTTTTTAATGGTTGTCTTGAAAAATGAATCCTGGACTGTTATACATGGGTTATAAAGGCACTCTTCATTAATGCATATGAAGATGAGCTGCTCACATGCTTGCTTTGACTTCTGCTTTATTAACAGTAAAACAGCCATTGCCATAGACACAATCATCAACCAGAAGCGTTTCAACGATGGTACAGATGAGAAGAAGAAGCTGTACTGTATTTATGTGGCCATCGGACAGAAGCGTTCCACTGTGGCTCAGCTGGTTAAGAGGCTAACTGATACCGGCGCCATGAAATACACCATTGTGGTGTCTGCTACAGCCTCTGATGCTGCTCCTTTGCAGTACCTTGCACCCTATTCTGGCTGCTCCATGGGCGAGTACTTCAGGGACAATGGCAAGCACGCACTTATCATCTATGATGATCTCTCTAAGCAGGTGAGGGTCTGAAATATTAACTTTTACTAAGACAATGTGTTACATGTAGTGTGGATTATAACCTAACCAACATAATCTAACTGTCTAATACAAACTAGGGGTCAGAAGTTCTAGCAGCATTAACCAAAAAACTATTTTAAGGAATTGGAAATCATAGGATCTCTCTCATTAGCCATGTTACTGATCAATGTCCTCCTAAATCTTTTTTTTTTTTTAAATAACTATTGTTGGGTCTGCATTAATCTTACAAGTTTGCGTGTAGGTGGTAGTATGTGCTTCAACGTTTAATTAAACCAGGATTCTCAATAGTCCTGTGAGTGGTGGTTGTGAGCCCTAAAATTGGCACAACCTTTTCAGTATTTATTAAATGTATAGTATTCCCCTTTGGAACATTCACCTTTGCATTTGAGCCCTTGTTGTGGCTATACAGCCTGAATCTGTGGTTTTGCTTTGGCAGCTAAAACGGTGTCCGTCTGGTGTGTGGTGAAAAGGCCAGTTCAGTTTGTGAAGGGATGCAATATTTTCAGTATTCATTTGCTGCTTTTGTTTTGTACTGACTTGTGACCTGTAAATTCCTGTACCCTGGTCTTTTGAGCCAATAGAATGAGCATTTTGTCAATAGACCAGTTTCGCTCAATAATAAAAGCATGTACTAAATTCAGAATGCTGCATTAATAGTATATTTAGTTCTTATTTAAACGCATTCGATTTTCCTCTAAGCATACTGATATTCAGATGGCGCTTTTTCTTCTTTTAATCTTTTTTCTAAATTTAACTTCAATGTGCTAGAATCTTTTGCTTTGTCACTTTAGCCAGTAACTTTGTCATCCTTGTGTTCGTGCATGGTTTTACACTTGTAATTTCATGCTTGTAAGTCGTCAAATTTTTCATTCCTCCTTAGGCTGTAGCCTACCGTCAGATGTCCCTGCTGCTGCGTCGTCCACCCGGACGTGAGGCCTACCCTGGTGATGTCTTTTACCTGCACTCTCGTCTGCTCGAGAGAGCTGCCAAGATGAACGACAACTTCGGTGGTGGCTCACTTACTGCCCTGCCTGTGATTGAGACTCAGGCTGGAGATGTGTCTGCTTACATTCCCACCAATGTCATCTCCATCACTGATGGACAGGTTAGTGTAACTGTGCTTGCACTTTTCTGGTGCATTGTGATGTCTTGTTCTAGCTTCTTTGCACACTATACATATGTAATGGGTAAAGGGACAATGCTAAATTATTCTTTTAAATGTGTGCGTATATATAACTAATTTTTTTTTTTAAATTCTTATACCAAATGTACAGATCTTCTTGGAGACGGAGTTGTTCTACAAGGGTATCCGACCTGCCATTAACGTGGGTCTGTCTGTGTCCCGTGTGGGTTCTGCTGCCCAGACCAGGGCTATGAAGCAGGTAGACAATCACCTTTTGATCATTTAGTCTAGACAGTTTAGTGGAGTCTATTTGATTTAACCTAGATTTTAATAGCTCCTAAACACCTGAAATGCATGGCTAGGTGGCTGGTACAATGAAGCTGGAGCTGGCTCAGTATCGTGAGGTTGCCGCTTTTGCCCAGTTCGGTTCTGATCTGGATGCAGCCACACAGCAGCTGCTCAACAGGGGTGTGCGTCTTACAGAGCTGCTGAAACAGGGACAGTATGGTAAGCAGACTTAATTGTCTCATTGTGGCAGTTAAGTAAAGCTGAAGTTTTAGTGTTCAACAGCAAGGGTGTTCAATCCTATCCACGAAGGGCTGATGGTGCAGCTTTTCATTCCAACCACATCGGAGTCTACCTGTTTAAGTTAATCTTGGCCTTCAGTTGATTTGGGTGTGTCCTTTTTATTTAGTTGGAATGTTAACCTGCACTCACACCAGCTCTTTCCAAATAAGTTTGGATGCCCTATTTTAGTCTCATGAAATGGAGACCCACTTCATTTGTACTTAAAATTGGGTAGATTTTATACATGAATCTTTCAAGACTGTTCAATATCTACAAATTGGGTTACCATTAAGCCCAAGCGGAATGCTGTTGCTAAATTAGTGACTATCCAAGCACTGTAATAATAACAATAACTATTGTAACAATTGTTCATCTGGACAGCCTTTTAAAACCTTTGTCCCCAGCTCCCATGGCCATTGAGGAACAGGTCACGGTCATCTATGCTGGTGTGAGGGGCCACCTGGACAAGATGGAACCCAGCAAGATCACAAGGTTTGAGAGAGCCTTCCTGCAGCATGTTCTCAGTCAGCACCAGGAACTGCTTGCAACCATTAGGTAACCAACTGATCATGATTCTCATTCTTTTGATAGTTTTTTTTTATTGCATTAAATGTTTAAGATATGATTGCACTATCTAAACAAAATCAATGGTTCTGTTCTAGGACTGAGGGCAAGATCTCTGAAGCATCGGATGCCAAGCTGAAAGAAATCGTGCTTAACTTCTTGTCTAGCTTTGAGTAATGTTTTCCCCTCTTCATTCTGCTCATGTCTCTCAATGTTTGCATATAGTGCTCCAGTAAGTTTATATGAACGTCAAAGTTTGGGTGGCACTTGATCTATGTACATAAATCAAACAAAATAAAGTGTTCCACACTCTACTTCCTGTTTCATTTTAGTTATATATGGAGAAATTTGGAAATGTATGAGGACTAATCCTACAGGCCCCAGGAAAAAACAGTGGAGGGTTTTATTTATACAGACAGGAGCAGGTTACCAAGCATTAGGTTTGTGCACAAGAGCACATTTAAGGTGGATTGTGTTGAAGTCTGTCAGTAAATGTTTTATTCTGGACTTTTTTCTTTGGGGGGGAAATAGTTTAAAGTTCATGCAACTATAATGGGTACAATAAACTTCTCTACACACCTTAAACCGCCACTGAGTAAGTTTAGTTAGAATATTTATGGCTACAGAACTTGTGCAATGGGTGCCACCATTAATAGAACATAGCTGAAGAAGGATTTGTCCATCTTTAATGAGTCATCTTAAGACCCCACTCTCCAGTGCGGCAACGGTCCCTGAATTCTGGAATCAAAAGTGTTGACCAGAAGAGACCTTATTTAAAGCTGTTTGTTCAAGGACATGTTCTGCATGTGCCTGTATCTCAGTCTCTGGTGGTTTTCCATCCTCCCATATATTCTAGTTACTAAGCAGTAGCATAAAATGTTTTATTTAGACAAAATAAATTAAAGGTGATGTACATGTCAACTGATCAATGCAAGTGATTGTTAAATGTGCTCTAGAGCCCAAACTACAGGAGCTTAATGTAGAAAATGACAATACATGCAGACCAATAACATACAATGAGTGCATACAGTGGAAGACAAGTGCACAATAAACAGATGTGATTAAACACATGAACAAGTGAGTGATTCTTTTAAACAAACAAAGCTTCTGCAGTTCAGGAAAGTGAACTGTGCAAGTATACATGTGGATAACGTGTTAGGGTTCTGTTTGTCAAGGAGTTTAAAACTATAGAGTTCTTTTGGTTACAAGCTGGAGAGCGGTGCATATTAGACCCAGTACTGTTTGGCTGTGATGGGCGGTGCATGGTGTCTGTGTTTGGGAACGTGGTTCTGCGTGACGTAACTAGGGTCGTAATAATCCCACTCAAGGCCAGATGCCCAGGTCGCCCCTGGAAAACCGTCACTGTCCGCCGACAGGATACGCAAAGACACACCTGGATAATTATGTGTACAGTTTTACACCCTCTTCATTACACACACCTGAAATGTGGACATAATTCAATACAAATATATAGAAAAGCAGGCTAAAAGGGAAACTCCACTGTTTAAAAAAAGTACATTTGTCACTCAAAATAAAATAATTGTTAATGATTATATTTTAAGAGATTTCCCAAGTACAATATCCTACATGTCCTTTGCTTGGATTTAGGTGGGATAGATCCCAATATCCATCTTCTCAAATAAACTACATTTTTGAAGTCAAAAGTAATACTTTAAATTATGTAACAAATTGAGAATGGGCTAAGAAAATTCCTAGCTCTTGACTGAATTTCTGCATTTAAATCAGGAAAATCTTATAAGCTTTAAACTGACCTGCACTGGCACCGAAGTCACTGTCCAGGCCAGGCCCAGCAGCTGAGGTGCTTGTGGATGCTAGGAAGCATGAGGTCTCCTGTGGGATGCTACTGACGAGTTCGCCTTCCAGGTGGACCTTATCAAGAGAGATCAGCTCCAGCTCTACAGTGCTACTCCTGCGTATGATCAAAGGTGATGACCCATGCTGCAAACAAACACATTATCAAAGTCAGACAGCATTGTCAAGGCAGCACGTGTGTAACAAAAGTATAAACATTTAACTGTATTTCTTTTGTATTTTACTGAAGTTAAAGATGAAACTATTCACAATCAGTGTCTGAAAGAGTTTTTCCTGGCATAATTGCAACATTTGTGTTGCAGACTGGGGAAAAACCCCCATTATAATTTTCTACCCATAATATACTTTAATATGTCTCTACATTAAGATTTTTAAGAATTGTCTGTGATACATCTACAGCATCACATCATTAAAACACGGAAGAGAGCTTACAGACCCTGCAGTGACGAGAATGATGTTTATAATCAAAGTCAGAAATAATTTAATTCTGTAAAATGAGATTTAAAATTGTTGCTCTTCATAAGTGGATTAGGTTATAAAATGTAGAGGCAGACAAAGTGTAATTAAAATTACATTTTTTCCAAAATATCATTTTCTCCTTTTTCATCTTTTAGATTGACGAGACATTTAAAAAGGCAGAATGTTACTCCTGATGCATGCAAACTAGAAGCAATCACTGCAACGTCAAAGTTGCATGGACACCTGGCCATCACACCCAGATGTGCATGGTCAACATCCTATTCCTACCATAACCTCCCTGCCCTCTTTTTGGTGATATAACAGCATCCACCTTAAACTGGGTAGGTTTTCTACTATATTTTGGAACTTTGCAGTGGGGATTTGTGACCATTAAGCATTAAGGGAAGTAGTGAGCTCAAGCACTGATGTTAGTTGAGACAGCTTTGCATGTAGGCAATGTTCCAGTTTATCACAAAGGTGTACAGTAAGCTTGAGGTCAGAGCTCTGCGCAGGACACATGATTTCATATAATGTAATCTTAGCACACCAGAACTGCGTTTGAATATCCCTACTACCTTACTATACAGTAGTTGAAAAGCAGTCCAACAAAGTAGTTATATGTCCAAAGTCTCAGTATTCATAAATCAGTAGGTGAGAAATACCTCAATGACCTGCTGCGATTCTACAGTAAGGAGCCAGCACTTGTGTGGAAGAGCTGTCAGGATTAAAAACAGTGGAAATGTAGTGTGTCAGCTTTTTTTTAAAGTTTAAGTGCTATAGGTTTTTAAATGTTCTTCTTTGTGGTTAAATCATACTTTTTTAACAACATATGTGCAAAGTTTGCAGTTATGCTGTTGTAGGTCACATGGCAATGCCAACACAGTGGATGCAGTACACTACACACATATACTTATCAGTACATACCATATCATCGGCCTAGCAACAGGTACTGAATCAAATGCAGTAGGTACTGTCACAGTATGGGATATCGGACATGTCTTTATGGATCTTGCTTTGTGCACTGGGCATAGCTATACTGAAACATATTTAGCTCCCTTAACTTAAGTAAAATCCTAACGTTACAGCATTCATTTCATGTTTGGCAGTTGTGTGCTTCCCCAAACTGGGACAACAGTTTGGGAAAGACCCACATATGGGTGTGATATTCAGGTATCCACATACGTCTGGTCATATAGTGTATTTCAGTTCAGGAAAACATGCAGTAGAAAATGTGAGGGGTTTCTGCAGGCCACCACACATTTATGCTGGTGTAACTATAGATACAGTGGTATCTAATGAAGACATGATAAAAAAAAAGAAAATCTACATAAAAATATTTTATACATGTTATTTGTTACTGTGAGTTAAGTACTTGGGGTCAACAGTCCAGAGTAATGGAGAGTGTGGGAAAGAGGTAAAGAAGCGAGTGCAGGCAGGTTGGAATGGGTGGAGAAAGGTGTGGGGAGTTCTGTGTGAGACCAGCCATGCTGTATGGTTTAGAGACAGTGTCACTGAGGAAGAGACAGGAGTCAGAGCTAGAGGTAGCAGAGCTGAAGATGTTGAGGTTCTCTTTGGGAGTGACAAGATTGGACAGGATTAGGAACGAGTACATCAGAGGGACAGCTCATGTTGGACGTTTGGGGGACAAAGTTAGGGAGGCCAGATTAAGATGGTTTGGACATGTTCAGAGGAGGGAGAGTGAGTATATTGGTAGGAGAATGTTGGACATGGAGCTGCCAGGCAGGAGGCAAAGAGGAAGGCCAAAGAGGAGGTATATGGATGGAATAAATGAGGATATGAAGTTAGTGGGTGCAAGTGTTGAGGATGCAGAAGATAGGGATAGGTGGAGAGAGATGATTCGCTGTGGCGACCCCTGAAGGGAAAAGCTGAGAGAAGAAGATTTGTTACTGTGAGTAATGATGGATTCGGCTAGTAATGTAAAAATACTGAGCACAATATGGATATGTTATCTTATATTCAGGCTGGAGTTGGGAAAGTCCCGGTCAGGACTCTTACCCTGCTCTGCATCACCAGCTGTTCTGGAGAATTCGGTGGTGCGACATTCTCGCGCTCCGTTTCCGAGTCGCTGGACTGTACAATCACCGGAGCAGTCCGTCGCCAAGCGCGCGACCCGCTGGCGCCCAGTCGGAGCGACCCCGAGCCCGCACAGGTGACCCGGTCCGGTCGCGCCAGAGCCTCCGCCCTGCGGCGCTGGCCGCACGCAGCCCCCCGCTCTGCAGAGGAGGTGAGGGACGAGGTGACGGGCGGCGCCAACATCGCCTCTGACACGGACGCGTATTTCGGTTTCCGTACAGGGCCGAACGATGGGTCGTCGGTAAAACGGGCGATTCTCTGGCGTGTGGACAGCGACGATAACGAATTCAAGAGCACGCTCTCAGAACCGTAGCGCGCTCTCCTCCTCCTCCTGGCGAACAGGAGCAGCTTGTATCCCAGCAACAGGCAGTTCAACAGCAGCAGCACCACCACACACGGAAGGAGCACGAGGACCAGGAGCGTCAGACTGGACACCTGCAGGCTTTCGCGCAGCTCTGGCGAAGGCGTTTCCGGCTGAGACATTTCATCACAAAGTAGCGTCGAATTAAAGAAAAACAACACGGGTGATAAACTGTTAACAAATTATTATAAATCCAGCGATGTAGCCGAATGACTAAATAAACAAGACTGTTTAATTCACACCGGTTAATTCCGACAAAAGCCCCCGGAGCGGCTGTGCTGTGTGTGATGAGTGAACGGGTGAGCAGTTAGCTGGAGGCTAATCTGACTTAAAGCGGGCTCCTAGAAATAGAAAGTTTCGAAACAGCTCAGAAACCTCAAAAACTTACCCCATGTGCGTCCGTGTGGATGATCACATTTTTCTAATAGAGCCGTTTCTAGGTACATTTATAAAAAGTTATTTTTTAACGCGCAAATGCTAAAATCACTCGCGGAGCAGTAGTAGGTGAGTCTGAGGTAAACCTCGCGCGCCTGGTTTAAAATCCAGTGCTGGTTTGTGGATTATCTAAAAAACACTCTCGTTAACTGCTATTATTTCATTACAACAAAATAAGTCAGACTGCGTCGCCTTATGTAGATATAAGATAAAAAGTAATGAGAGTATGCTTATTTTTTATTTTATTTTCACACACACAGTGACTCGCAGTGATAAAGCGACCAGACATCATTCACTTTCAGTGAGACTTCTGGTGACATGTAGCATCAACCTTAGGTGATTATATATGGGACATCTTGGTGAAGTGACTACCAATGGGTCTGAGGACTTTTGATCGGTGGCAGAGAGCACACACCTCTTCTCTTTCATTTTGTATGATATGATGCATATACTCTATATTGCCAACAGTTTTGGGACACTCCTCCAAATCATTGAATTCAGGTGTTGTTTTTCAGGTGTTTGGGATCAGCCTCTTAGTTCCAGTGAAAGGAACTCTTAATGCTTCAGCATACCAAGACATTTTGGACAATTTCATGCTCAAAACTTTGTGGGAACAGTTTGGGGATGACCCCTTCCTGTTCCAACATGACTGCGCACCAGTGCACAAAGCAAGGTCCATAAAGACATGGATGAGAGAGTTTGGTGTGGAGGAACTGACTGGTCTGCAGAAAAAGTTCTGACCTCAACCTGATAGAACACCTTTGGGATGAATTGGAGCAGAGACTGCGAACCAGGCCAAAACTGGAACGTCTGCCTTTACATGCACATGAATGTAATATGGAGTTGACCCGCCCTTTGCAGCTATAACAGCTTCAACTCTTCTGGGAAGGCTTTCCACAAGGTTTAGGAGTGTGTTTATGGGAATTTGTGACCATTCCTCTAGAAGCGCAATCTCCGTTCTAATTCCATCCATGTCTTTATGGACCTTGCTTTGTGCACTGGTGTGCAGTCATGTTGGAACAGGAAGGGGTCATCCCCAAACTGTTCCCACAAAGTTGGGAACATGAAATTGTCCAAAATGTCTTGGTATGCTGAAGCATTAAGAGTTCATTTCACTGGAACTAAGGGGCCAAGCCCAACCTCTGAAAAACAACACCTGAATTCAATGATTTGGAGGGGTGTCCTAAAACTTTTGGCAATATAGTGTATATGGTGAATTTTAAATACAAACACTCTCCCTGCAGAATGTTTTTTTTTTTTTTTGTCAAGAAAACTGATTTGCTGTCAAATTGAATACTAGTTACCCCAAACACTGATAAGTGTACTTGGTTAATGGCATGTGTCAAGTACAATCCACATGAATGCCAGGACCCACGGTTTCCCAACATTGCTCACTTTGCCACCATCCACCATCTTGTCTTTTTCCCATAGTGCAGCCTGGTGCCATTTCTTGCCCAGGTAAGTAAAAGAAAACATGATTAATCTCACCAGGCCACCTTCTCCCATTGCTCTATGGTCAATTTCAGACCATTGTAGGCACTTGCAGC
The DNA here is from genome assembly GCA_033459395.1 of Hemibagrus guttatus. Taxonomy (NCBI): domain Eukaryota; kingdom Metazoa; phylum Chordata; class Actinopteri; order Siluriformes; family Bagridae; genus Hemibagrus; species Hemibagrus guttatus. The sequence continues at coordinate 11,005,720 of JAUCMX010000014.1, read as the reverse complement.
AGTGGACAGGGGTCAGCATGATTTCTGTTGTTTGGATGATTTTTGTTGTTTGGGGATGTTTGTAGAGGGGAGCGGTAGGTGTAACCATTTATTAACAGGGGTGGTGGTCATATACTATTGACCATATAGTCTATTTTCATCTGTTGTTAACTTTTTTTTTTAAATGAGTAAATATCATAATCATGCTTGTAACTGGAACATATCCAGATCCTTTTAATGTGTTTCTCTTTGTTTGAATGACGTATAGGTGAAAATGTATATGCATACATATAAATATATTTTAATCTATGTATTTGTAAAATGTGGCTTCCTTCTTTTCTTAATGAACAAACTGTTCTTTGTGAATCTTGATATTTTTTGTGAACATGTTTGATCACAGTTAAAAAGGGTGCCACAAAAGAGCATGCAAGGGAAAAAAATTGTATATGAATTAATGTTGTTTCAGGCGATATCTACTGAAACACAGAGCTCAAATAGTTTTGGCATGTAAGGGGATTAATAATTATTCTCGAAGTTAATAGTAATAATCCTAAATAACGTTTGGTGATTTATAGACCTAAATCACCAAATTGATTAATTTCCAAATTCACCAATTTAGTATTAGAATTTTTATATTCTTTAATTACATTTTTATTTCCATTATCATTTTAAAAGACCGGAAATGACCATAATTTCAGTTGCTTTTTCACAGTGACCGGCAGGAGGCGCCACATGATAGTGAGAATGTAAGCGTTCATTACAATTCTTGACTTAACTTTTTTTAGTGTGAAAAAGTTCCATATAAGAACTAGATAGACAGACAGACAGACAGACAGACAGACAGACTGATAGACTTTTGGATAATGTCTGTTCACTTTCCCTGTCTGAACAAGGAGATTTCTATTGGCCATAGCTATAAAATGCTTACAAACAATCAAGGGAGTTGTAAAGAAGCTTTTGTGATTCATTTATTATTATTATTATGATTGTTTATTGTTATTGCTTAATATTATCACATTTTGAAGGCAAGATAAAGATTGTTGATTCAGGCTAACATTTGCTTACCAGTGTTCTTCCCAATTCTCTATATACAGGACCAAAATCCAACTTTATCAAGTTGAATCATTTATAACTATTACACTATGGGGCTGAGTTACAGAAGTCTCTCTAGGAAAAATGATGAAGTAATGCACTGACAAAATATTTTATTTAATAAAGTCTTTATTTGTACATAAAAAACATGCTTTTCATACAGTCTTAGCCTACATGCCAGATTATACAGCACACTGAAATCTTTATATAATTATCCTTTATAAATAATTCATTGAAACATGACACAGGTTCTCTCATAGAGACTAATTAATTGACGATTCTGTACACAAGTACAAATTTGTCATTGTTTAGAGCAAGTTGAGATGGTCATCATAGGAACAGCAATTTCCTAAAGGAGGCCATCGAGCCCTCTCCCATAGAGCATGTCACGTCCTGCTACATACAGGATGTGTGTTGATACTTTAAGAGTAGCACCTCTGTGTGTATCAGTGTCTGCATTTGTGTGTACCTGTCTGTCTTATGACTATAGGCGGTAAGTCTGAATGTAATGTGTGTGTGTTTGTCTAAAATCTGTGGACTACCTATGATGCTGATATTTTGTGTGCATGTGTGTACAGTCCGGCACACAATATGCCTCACAGAGACAAAAAATTAACGCTGCAACCCTCACTAGATCTGTGTGAGTTTGCATGTTTCTGTTAACATTGTCCAAGGCTGTGTTTGATGATCTCCTTGCTGGATGGTGGGATACGCTCAGGAAACACCACCTGGAACTCGACCAACAGGTCACCGCGCTGGGCTGAGTTCTTGGCCCGGGGAAGCCCCTCCCCGATTAGTCTTCTCACTGAGCCAGGCTTGATGACATCGCTGCAGGGGACAGGCTTTGACTGTCCATCAAGAGTGGGGATACTAACAGTACATCCACATAATGCCTACAGAAAGAGAAAGGGACAAAGAAGGTTATTATTTGCTACTATATCTTAGTATGATAAGCATGAACAAAATGTTTTTTTATTACATTTGTTTTTTATAGAATGAGGATTATTTCAAATAACAATAACTTGAGTATATCTGTGAGAAATCTCCAGGCTAGGGTATGCTGTACTGTTTCCAAACCAGTGGAAAATACCTATTATTGGGTTTTTGTATTGCATAATGTTCACTTGAGATTGAATGAGGAGAATCTGGGTCAGAGTGAATGAACTTCTCCTGTTATGCAAGATGCCATTACAAGACGGTGTTGCTAATATGTTCCTGTTCTCTTGTTCTAGTCTGAGTGGGAGATAAGGGGAGGGAGGAAGTGTGTGGGAGGGTGATGAGAGAGATGAGCAGGGGAGGGTAAGAGATAAGAGATGAGGGATGGGGTGGTGAGAAGCAGCAGGAGACAGGAGTTGGGAGGAGGAGGTGAGTGTGATGGTGCGAGACAGTCAGGGAGAGACGAAGGGGTGGGAGACAAGGAGGGAGAAGAGAGTGTGAGACAGACAGATGATAGGGATGAAAAGACAGATAAACAGTGGGGTGACTTCAAGAGAGATATGAAGATGTGAGATGTCTGGAGAAAAAGATGGTTGAAATATATGCAAACATATCATGACAAACAGGATGAGTGATTTAAATTAAATTGAAATAAAGCACAAAAGATTGCGATGGGAAATGAGGGAGAGTGAGACGTTTTGTTCTGAGATGAAGGTGATTCCAAAAAGAGTCGGAAGATCAGGGGACATGGTTGTAAAACACGCAGGGCAGGAAATTCAGAATTAAAGATCAGAAAATGACTGAGAGTGAATGACAGAGTAAAATCGTCTATTTGTGTGCCTGTGGGTGTGTGGAGATGCTAAGAGATGCAGAGGGATGATGAGGAGAGGCAAAAGGCGGAGGAGTGTGTCTATTTGCAAGCCTGCGGGAGAGGGGTAGAGTTTCTAAATATAGCCACAGTGCTCTGCAGAGGCTTATCATCTAGCAGAGACTGCGTGGGTGGAGAACAGGACAGGCTGTACTACTAGCACACAGACTCACCTCTCTGAGCGTTATGGTGGCTGTGTAGATGATGTTGGACCCTTCCCGTTTGAAGTGGCTATGCTTCTTCTCTTTGACCACAAATGTGAGGTCATTCGGGCCATGGCCTGACACCCCTTGTCCCTCCCCTGGAAAGGTGATCTTTGTCCCTTCCTTCCATCCTTTCTTCACCTCTACATCGATCACACGTTCCTCTGGCTGAAGTGTGTTCTTGTCCATGGGCCGGAGCCGAGTGACTTTGACACGCTTTGTAACACCTGTCAGAATGTCTTCCAGAGACACGTAGAGGTCATGCACTTCACTTGCACCCCCAGGGTGGGACCCCGTCTTGTTGCTGTGGTGACGACCCAGGTGGGGTTGAGGGTTCCTCAGAAATGGATTGAAGAGGTCCTCATCTGAGTCGAACTCAAAGTTGAAGAAGATGCGCCAGGAATGGGTGTCGACCTTGGGGCCACTGGGGGTTGGGTCTGCCTTTGCAGAAGACATCTGTCCCTTAGACACACCTGCAGGTGAATGTGAATGTGTGAGTTCAAAGAATGGTAGATATTTCTGCTTAAATGAAATTTCCAGAAAGTGACAGGGCAGAAATGTGCCTAATGTGTCTAAGTTTGTGCATATGTTTCAAAGTAGAATATGTGCAAATGGGGATAGTGTGTCTTTTATAAAGTTCTTACCTTGCTGGTCATAAAGGTTGCGCTTTTCAGGATCTGTAAGGATCTCATAGGCTTGTGCAATCTGTTTGAACTTCTCCTCTGCATCTGCATCTGGGTTTTTGTCGGGATGGTAGCGAAGTGCCAGGCGTTTATATGCGCGTCTGATCTCCTCCTCGTTCGAGTCGCTTGACACCCCTAACACAGCGTAGTGGTCTACACACACTGGTGAAGAAGGAGGACTGGGTATTTCAGGGTCCTCATGCACCTCCTGTTCAGGGAGAAAAAATAAATAAATAATAAATAAACTGGTTAAGAATAAGTTTCTTTATATTTCACCCAGTGCTAGAGACACTTAATAATTTCATTTGTGTGGACAATCTGTCTCCA